>JAOXJP010226668.1:0-11443 GCA_025762735.1 Platanus orientalis | reverse complement strand
CCAAAACAATACATGTCTGTTTTTGATTCACCATATGCACTACAGAGGCATTTTTATCACAGAACATTTGCTTCGTGAGTTATTAATCCCTACTAGGGTTTCAAGTCCAGCACCAACCTTGAAGAAGGTGATAGAGCTCTACTCGTGTGAGGAGAAAAAACAGTGAAAATTTATTCATAATCTTTTCATAATTGATTGCATGAGAGAAATCCATATTTAAAGACTAAACCACTAAAGAAAAATAAAGAAGTTTCTAATAATAGCAACTCTATCTAATTGGACCTTGACCATACACTTACTTACCTATTCCCTACTTTGTAAAAAAACATTAGACAAAATATCTAAAAACGTGGGTTATAGAGACATGGTCGACCAGCCCTTATTTTGCATATAACATGTTCTGTCAAAAAACCCCAAAAACATTAATTATAATCCTCAAAATATCCTAAACACTAACACGTCATAAAACATGAAATAACACAGTAAAAAGACTCTAATAAGGACTCTAACAGCAGCATAACTCTCCCATAAAAAAACTCTAATTATAATCCTTTCTGTTTCTTTTGTTTGCTTTTCTTCAATAAAGTGCATCCTTTTATCAAAAAAAAAAAAAAAACTCTCCCAAATAATGTGACAAAGGTGCTCCTCCATGTGCCTCCTCACATGGACCCCACTAAGCCTCATGCGGGCCTGACATGTCTCCCATGTCTGTGATGCGGACAACCATGCAAGACTTTTGTATGTGCCTCAACATAAGAGGGCTAGATTTAAATGTATATGTTATGTGGGGTTGTTTAGAGTTATTTAGGGGTTTTGAAATGCGCTATAGTAAGGCCAATAGTGCCAAGGCCCTCCTGGGTGGCCTGGGAATTTGGCGTATTAGACTCCATTACAAGGCCCTACTGGCCAAATGGTTGTGGAGATTCAGGGTAAATCAGGATAGTTTATGGTGTAGAGTGGTGATATCTAGGTTTGAGGAGAAATCAATTTGGGAATCTAGGGAGGCTAGGGGGAGACATGGGTGTGGTATCTGGAAATCAATAATGCTCGGAAAAGATAACTTTTGGAAATCTATCAAGTTAGCCTTGGGTTCAGGAGAGAACATTGTTTTTGGAAGGATAGGTGGGTTAGGAACAATCCATTAATGGTATCATTCCTTAATATCTTTAGGCTGGCTATGGATCCCCACATCTCGGTGGCAAATTGTTATGATGATAATTCCAGGGTGTGGATTCCGAGATTGAGAAGAGATCCTAATGATTGGGAGGTTGGTGAACTCATTAATCTATTGGATGTTTTAGGCTCTTTGACCCCAAATAGGAAGATATTTGATAGTTGGGTATAGACTTTGAACCAGAAGAGCAAATTTAGTTCTAAATCTTTTTACATTGAGTTATCAACAATTCCAAGGGCGGGGTTTCCCCATAAAGGTATTTGCATTCCTTTTATTCCATTCAAAGTTACGTTCTTCATTTGCACTTGCTTCTTGGATAAAATTCTAACTCTCAATCATCTACAAAGTAGAGGATGGCATTTGGCTAATAGATGTATTTTATGTATGGTTGAGAAGAAATCGGTTAGCCATTTATTTGTCCATTGTCCTATGGCGAAAGATATGTGGTACTTCTTCCTCTCTCATCTTCAATCTGCATGGATCTTTCCAAGTTATTTTAACGATCTAATATTAGAGTGAGAAGTGTGTGGAATTAGCAGCTTCTATCAAGAAATTTGGCAAGCTCTTCCAGGAGCAATTTGTTAGGGATTATGGAAGGAGAAGAATAGCAGAATCCTTGAAGGAAAAAAAAAGGAGTTTGGATGAGTTGAGACTTTACTTTTTCAACTTACTATTTGAATGGATAACGATGAGTGGGTCTTTTGATGAGAATGAATGGTACGACTTACGGAATGAGGATGTATAATTGGAGTGTTTCAGTTTACTATTCTGCTTTTCTTTTTGTGTTTTCTTATTAGGGGAAATCACCTTCCCAGTGACTCCGCATTTTTGTAAGCTTCTGCTTTGTTGCCCCATATTATCAATAAATGATCTATTTACCACTCAAAAAAAAAAAAGCCTTAATTACAATAAAACCCAGAAATTATATAAAAAATAATAATCTAAACTACCATTAATTTTCCAACACTCCTAAGATCCCCAAAATATCCTTGGGCCTTGGCCTTCTTACAAAAGAAACCCCATATCCTAAAACTCTAAAATTACCCTTACTTGCATAGGCCTTTGGATCTAGCCCTTTTGTGAGGGGAAACAGTATAAAAGCCTTTTAAGGTTTGTTGCATCATGGGGCAATTTGACAGAGGTAACCAGCTGCAGTGAATCATGAGTGGAGCAACAATAGTGTGCTTCGAAGAATCAAAGAGAAACATTGCAACAAATCTAACCCTGCCTTTGACAAGGAAAGCTCTCATCCTCAATCACCTCAAAATCTTTAATTATTGGTAGATATTAATATATTGTCAAATTGGAGAAGGTTGCAACATTGTTATGGGTGAAACAAATAATTCCATGTTTGTTTGGACATATAAAGAGAACTAATTGATAAGAAGTTGCAAGAAAAAGTGTGGAATACATTAGGGCATTAGCCTCCAAATGAATAAAAAAAATTTACAAGGATATCCACAAATGTGTATATACTATACATCTCATTTCCCATTACAAAAGAATGTCAATTGGTCAAATTCTTTGAATTCCTTCAAAGGACCAACCCAATCAAAATGTATGGATCCAATGACCACACATATTCAGAAGTTAGCGGATGGGATCCTCAGAGATTCTTCTATTCATCTTCTTCCAAAGGCCTCGCATATAGAACAGGGGATCAAACCCCACGCAAATATGCCCTCTCCCACCAAATGGAATCCAAGGCCACAACAAAAATACCCCACCATGGTCTTAAGGCATACCCACTCCACCCCATAAAGAGATCCAAAGAAAATCAAATATCACAGCAAAAGAACAGTGGAGGAATAGGTGGCTAATACATCTTCATCACATCTACATATAACTAGTTTTCCAAATCGAAACCCCATGATTTCAAGTGAACTAGCGTAAGAATCTTGTCAAGACCAACTGACCAAGCAAAGGCTACCACCCATAGAGGTACAAGCTACACATACACCACTCAACAAAAGTGAAGGACCACACATCCCTCATTCAACTAAGTAATTCCTAGTACTGTCCTACTAGTTTTTTTTTATGTACTGTCCTAGTAGTTAATGTATGCTTTATTTGTAGTGTCTAATTCTATTGTGCAAACAACCCTTGGGTATGTTTCTGGGTTACTAAAATTGAAAAACTCATTATATACATATAATTTGTAGCGGCGATCTTAGCTGCAACAAGTTAAATATATTCATGGAGGAAAAAACTCCAAGAATTTCGGGAACTGCTTAATACTTCCTCATAATGCAAGACACCATTGAAGCTGCATGAAACATAAAGCATGTAGCCATGTGCAAACAAGTTTGATGTAAAACAAGGTATACTCAAGTATTATACTTACCAACAATCCAACATTTAAACAAATCATAAAAATCCAGAAACCATTCGCACAAATTTAGAAGCCAATATTGATCTATTGAAATCAATAGGTCATCAATATCAGTAAAAACGATCTGATTGAAATTTAGGATGCAGCGTAGAGAAATTTAAAACAAATAAATCACATTTCAGCAAGTGAATTAAGAAATGATCTCACCAAATGAAGAAACCAGCTAGGCGGTACAGGCATGAAAATCAGCCCAATAACACCCAAAACCAATATGCAGTAAGAACTAAGAATCAACACTAGGAAAACAAAGATAGATCCCAATCAATCGATCAATAATAAAAGTATAAGCCAAGGCTTTTAAATAACAAAAAATGATTCCCAATAACTCCTCACAAAATCATTAATAAAATGTGAAAATCAGTCAAATAACACCCCAAATCAATAAGCAGTAAGAAGCAGCAATAAGAATAAAAAAAAATGATAGCTGCCTGCCAATGGACCAATAAGAAAGATTAAAAGTAGGCTCTCAAATAACGAAAATTATATTCCCAATTACTCTTAAAATAATCAGTAACTCAAGGTACGCAATAAACCATATATATATATATATAGATAGAGAGAGAGAGAGTTCTCTGAGACTCAACTTTGACTCCTAAAGGGTTACATTCCCAAACCAACCTACACATTTATTTTTAAAAGGAGAAAAAATACATGTATTCTTTCAATTTAACAACTCTAGTACCTATCAAATATAGAAAGCAATATTTTCTGTGGAAATAATTATTAACACTTATATTTAGTCCATATTTTTTACAAAAAAGAAGTTTTAGTGATACAGAACGATGGGAAACAACTTCAAATAAATAAAGAATAACCCAGGAATAAAAATCTGGAATTTTTGGTCAATGGGCAAATCTGTAATTTTCCAACAAGTTGATAAAATTACTAAAATACCCTTGACAGGTGTCAGAAAATTCTGAAACTTTAGAGTTATGTCATGCAGATATTCACGGACTTCTAGTAAAAATTTCAAGAATTTCCAAGCCCTCTAGCTATTTTTCCTAGAAAAACCCCCCAAAATATGCTATAGGTGAATTCACTAGGAACCCAAAGAATCAATCACCACTTCAAATGCAGTTAAGCTTTCAAGGAACTGTGCATACCTCTTGAAGAAGCTTCAAATACCTCTGTAAGTGTGCAAGAGTCTTCCCAAAACCTTGCCCCAAAGTAAGAAAATTTAACAAAAAAATCTGTTGTACAATGAGATGCCGCCAGCCCCTATTTGGGTCTTTCCTTATTTATTAGGGAGAGGTTTGATGAGAAGGAAAATTGCTCTAGGTGGGTAGCCCAAGGGTTATTGACACCCCTATAGAAGGATTTGGTCAATGGTGATGTGGTTATGGAATGAGAAGAGAATAAGATTAAAGATATTGAAGAAATTGAAGAGGGAGGAGATTTCCCTTACCTAGAGAAATCCTGAAGGAGGAAGAAAACCCACTCGTGGGTTTAAAAAAAAAACTTCTTTATTTCTCAAAAAACTGTCTAGTTGTTAAATGCATTAGGTTTTTTAAACCCTCTTAATAAAATTATACTAAAATACCCCCCTAAAAGAATCACACAAACAACACTCCAAACCCCCCATTTTTATTCTTAAAACAAATTACTTAAAGTCCCTAAAAAACTGCTACCATAGATACACTTGCTCACTCTTCTCTTTCTTGGGAAAATCTTGGCTTCGGCTTCCAAAGAGGGTATTTTTTCTCCAAGTAGTGTAAGGCTGTTGCATCATTTAGTCCATGATTCCACCAAGGCTCATGGGCTATTTTTATCAACCACGGCCCATGTACTTCCCCTTATGGGATGGTACATATATAGATTGGGTGGTGGTGGAGCACTCTATGGTGGACCCTAAGAAGTTGAGCTCCAATTATAATCACATGAAGATCATGATGAGGAATCAGCTCCTACATCCCAGTCTGTAGACAAAAGTTAAGGAAGCATTCAGTTACAAAAATTAGGGCGGCATTGTAGCTCTACTTGAATAGAGTTACAGAGATGCAACTGTAAACCTTCTTTTTTCTCGCAAAACTGCACTACCCAGCTATATTTACTTATAAAGTTTATTTGCCAAGGTCTGGGGAATTTGTGTGATGGCGTAATTTCTTAAATATATTACCCCACAAGTTAGTGGAATCTCTGATTCTCTATGTGTACCTCGAATTCCATAAACATTTAGTTGTTACCTCCCAAGAAGCGGGAAGTGCAATTCTAACCCTTCTAGACCAAACATTCCTACAGACTTCTAATTCACAACCCAAGTCAGTTTGGCACGCATACATTTAAGTTCCTATGAGACGTCACTAGTGATCACTAGCTGTAAAAAATAAAAATAAATAAATAAGGTGCCCTCAGAAAATCCTACACAGAGCTCTCTTTCATTCAAATTTCCAGTTTACAGTATCTATAGCTGACGCATGATCATGAGAATAGGACAGATGTAACCTGTGCTTAGAAGAAAAGTAGAAAAATAAAATCAAACAAGTAGCACCCATGTCAACATCCTCTTGGAGTCTATCACCAGCGTATCAAGGTTAAAACTATAGTGGCAGTACCATGCCATGAAGTGGGGATTTGAAGAGGTGAATGTAGAATTCAAACTACAAAACTGAAGAGTGGAAATCAGAAAGCACTCAAACCTGCTAAGGTCTAATCTGTCCTTGTAGCACCATAGAACAGTTGGACGAGACTTAATGACAGACTTGCTGAGCATGTGGTGAATATTAACTATCTGTGAGCACAAATAAAAAATTAAGTTGAAACCATATAATGTAATTTAAACAAGAAAGGGATACATACATGTTTCAGGAAATTGAAAATGAATCAAGAGGAGGAAGAAGCAGACCTGGTCACGATATTTATCACCGACGATGACGAATATCGATCGATGCCTGGTTTTAACACCATTTTCGATCAGAGTTCTGATGCGTTCATCGACCTTCTTCCTCATTATTATCTATCGAAGGCACGGGCTAGGCTCCTACAGGTTTTTCTTTGCTTCTTCTTTCTATGCCAATCTATATAATAATCCTCCTGTCTGCAAGACAATCATTGATAAGAAAATGAAAAAACTTCAAGAAAAGAAAAGAAGAAGAAGAAGAAGAAGAAAATGATCAAAATGATAACCGGGACAAGCTCAAAATCAGTAGAATTCGCAGAGAATCGGAGAACCCATACTGGAAAAGAGATAACATTAAAATAAAATAAAATAAAATAAAAAGTTTATTCCATTGGAGCAAAGACAGAAATGGAATGAAAACTAAACGAAAGAGCGATACGATTGAAATGAGAAAGAAGAGTCTGTGGAATTCAAGGTTGTGTTTGGTAACACTCCCTTTCAGCTCCCAATTCCTGATTCTTGATTTGATTCCACCAATAATGCATTCTTCGGAGTGAACTCCAGAATCAGAAAAGTGTTTGGTAATCACCATTGCTGAATCAATTCTTTTTACTTAACTATCACAAACATACCTAAGATAAAAAAAAAAAAAGTACTATCATTGATTGTATGAAGCAGATAGGGAGGCAGCCCATGAGATTGAATCAAGGAAATCCCCTTCAACAATCAGAAACCCTCAATAATCACAAAGATTTTCAAGACTTCTTATTCTCAACAATCAGCTACATTGGCATTGAGGACCGAGACAAAATGTCACTACCTTTGCTTCTCCACCCTATGTTACCCTTATTTCTCTCCCACCCTCTTCCTACCTCAAAACACCCTCATCCCATCATCATCAGATTCAAACAAACACCCTGGTTCAGCCCGTTGCCATCCCTAGACTAAGGCATTCAAACGTCCCTGGACTAGAAATGCATTCAAAAAAATAACCCAAAGTAGAAAAGCTCAAAATAAAAATAAAAAAACGGAGAGATTTATAGGCGTTGAGCATTTGACCAGAATATATCACACGCTGTTCTTCGATCGATTTGCTAAGAGAGAAGGATGAATTAGTCTGCAAAAACGAAGAGAAGTTAGTAAAGATAGTAGAAAATCTATAAAAAAAATTAAAAAAAAAAAAAAGAGTATAAGAAGAACCGAGTCCCTGCAAAATTATGGACCGAAAAAATAAAAAATAAAAACGGAGAAGAACCGAGTCCCTGCAAAAATCGGGTCCAAAATACAAAACAAAAGAAAAACAGAGAAAATAACGAGTCCCTTGAAAAAATCCACGCCAGAAAAAATAATAAATAAATAAGAGAAGAAGCGGGAGGAGAATGAAAAATCACTGCAAAAATGGGGTAAAAAATAATAAAAAAAAAGAAGAAAACCAGAGAAAGAAAAAAGAACGACATCGAAAAAATCTGGACTGAAAATATAAAAAAATAAAAAACAAAACCAGAGGAGAGCAAGAGCGAGGAGGAGGAAGGAGGAGTACCTTGACTACCTTCGTCGTTCGTCGCGGGCGCCTCTTCCCAAATCGTCGAGAGCGAGAGCGAGAGCGAGAATGACGCAAAGAGTTACCAAACGGCGGATAAGAACGAGAGAATCACTCTCTCTGGGACAAAGAATGTTACCAAACGCAGCCCCAATCTATGGCTCAATCCAATTCCGGGTTTCTTTGTCCGTATTCTCACTCTTTAAAACCCTCGAAACGTCCTAGGGTTTTAGAACGCGGCTTTCCCTCTTTATTATTTAACTGCTCTATAAGATATAAGTATGTATTTATGGAAATGGTGTGTTTTTCTACTCTAAATATTATTAGGCCAAGTATCTTGTTTTAATCATTACAACAACCAAAAAAAAAACACAACTTCCGTGTCCTAATTACAAAGGCTGGGTGCGTAGGATTAAGTTTACAGTTTTCAAATGAAAAAATTAAGTGGGCTGGGATTAGGTACGGAAATCAGTTTTTCCTGATGTATTAGAATGCCATCAGGAGGTGACACATCCGAAAACTTTCACTTTTACTTTTTGGGGGGTGTTTATCACTTCTCAACGCTGATGTGTCCACCCCTTGATGCCATTCTAATACATGAAAAACTGATTTCCATACCTAAACTTTTCCGAAAATAAGTACCCATAATAATGCACTTGAGATTGTTTCCTGTGAACAAATAATCTTGTGGCTTCAAGAGACTTATACATACGAAGGAAAAAGAGTGATTTTACATTTTTTGGAATGTGTATGTGTCATCTATCCAACAAAATTATTTGTAGAGGGAAACATTCCTATTGGAGTGTATATGGTTGAAAGCGTAAAAAAAAAAAAAAAAGTGTTCAAATGAATATTTGCTCCCTATTTAAAAGATGAACTAAATTCAAAAACCATAACATGTCACACTCTCTAGTAGAGGACATGGTAGGACATACAAAATCCCAAACAAAACATTTGCTCCTGTTGATATATCTAAATGATGCATGAATTAAGCTAGGGCTCCTTACCCAAAAAAAATGAGAGAAAGAGATGACAACAGCCATAGCACCCACATCAAATTAGGAATGCAACTCGGGCCAACCAGCCTAATCCTGATTTTGTCAAATAAAATTGGTAAGGTTAAACTAGTGTGAGTTCAGATTGGGCTAGGTTATAACCCAAGTTTCCAAGTTTCGGCTGACCAACTGTAAAATTTAATTATACATTATACATTATATATAATATATGTTGTAAAATATGATAAATATAAATAAATAATAATTTATGTGATATATTTTTTGGCTATAAATAATTATATGATATATTATATTTTATAATATATATTTTATAAGGTTAACAACTCCACAAATGTTTCTATCATTAGACATTGCCAGTCCCAAACCCAAATAAAAGAGGGTTGTGATTGGTTGAAATTCGGAATAAAACCTCACTCAAACCATTTAAACATAAATCTTGGAAATTCGTTATTTTGATATAATACTAGGATATACCCTTTAAGCGATGCATCCCATCGGCCCCCAAATGTGGTGAAAAGTAGATAAGGAGCGTTGCATTTGCGCCTAGATGAAATAATGAGTGTGCAAGGGTTACCAAATCTTTGACGAGTGTAAGTGGATAAGTTAATCCAAAAGAGTATGATTCGCCTAGCAACTTGAGACATAGGAACCTTAATAAGTAAAAATATAAAGTTAGCAAATACTATAAAAAGAATTGCAATTAATATTGCTTGTATGAAACAAACTTGGTGGAAAGGGAACAATGTCAAGGAGATTGATAGTTTTAAACTTTGGTACACATGATAAATCAATAACAAAAATGGGGTATGAATATACAAAGATCTAAAAGAAGAAGTTATAAATGTTAAGAGAATAGGTGATAGGATTATAGCAATTAAACTTGTCTTATAAAAAAAGATAATTAACATAATTAGTGCTTATGAACCTCAAGTATGACTAAATGAAATTACTAAAAAACAATTTTAAAAAGACATGAATGAATTAGTTCTAGGAATTCTTGAGAGTGAGAAAATATTTATAGGATATCACTTAAAAATAGATATGCAAGGAAACCTAGTGGTGGATATGAGAGAGCTTATGGAAGATATGGATTGGGGAAAGGAATGTGACTGGAGAAGCAATCCTAAGATTTGTGATGGTATATGATATTGCAATAGCAAACACATACTTTAAAAAGAGATAAGAACATTTTGTTACTTTCAAAAGTGGATCAAATAGAAGATAGATAAACTTTTTTCTTACTAGGACATAAATGTTAATAAATAAAGGTTATAAGTTATTCCAATGGAGAGTCTAACTACCTAAGAAGCATTGACACTAAGACGGAGCATGGATATGATACGATACAAACACGATGACACCATAATCTTGAAAAACCAATATATTAATTAATTCATACTTTTAGTTATATTTTATGTTAATTTTATGGTTAAAAAATGAATAACAAGAATCAAAAATTTTGAAATCATATCTAAAACTAATTTAAAAACAATAATAAATGGTAATGAAGTACATTCATACACATATAGGGATGTCTAGTCTTCAAGGATAAAGTACTAAGAGTTCAAATAAATTACAACAAACACGAGTGGGTTATCAAACTTCAACTAAATCTAAGATTTTATAAGATTTAAAGCATGACAAATGTTTCTATTCAAGTATTGCATCATTCTAAGTGGAAAATACAATTTTAGAGAAGATCAAAGAAGCCCTAATTGGCGACTCACATTTCTGAATCATGTGTTATGTTTCCAAGCCTTTTTTCACGTTCCATGGACTCTATCTCCTTTTCTTTTTTGTTATTTCTTCTCCTTCTCATTTTTCCTCTTCATTCATTCTTCCCTCTTTCGTAAGGTTGGGATCATTAGTTTCACAACCCAACGCTCCATCTTCCATTCTCATTTCTTTTATTATCATTATTTACTATAAAACCATTTTGGGTATTTCTTCAATTAACCCCAAGTCTTCTAACTATTTTATTAAACTCCCTAGAATGTGTCCAAAATGTGTCCCCAACATGTTCAGACCATATAAAAAAAAAAAGTTCTCTTACACGCAACGAACACACATGTAGAGGTATCCCCCGACATGTCCATGTCCGATACATGTCAAACACGGACATGCTAAGGATTTTGGAGGGTCCCTACTTCCTAGCTAACCTCACAACATAGACTAATGGTGTTAAATGTTTGTATTAAAAAATGAAAAATAAAGAAACGAGGAATTGATGACCCAAAAATTAGATGGTGAAACCTAAAAAATGATAAATTAGCCAAATTTAAAGATAAATTGAATAACGAGGAAATGAAATTCAAAAGAAAATATAAGTATCATGTGGAATGAAATGAACAATTGTTTTAAAAGAGTACCAACAAAGATTCTTGGAGAATCTAGAGGGAAAGTGCAATCATCCAAATAAACTTGTAAGTGGAATGATGAAGTCTAAACAACCACTAGAGCAAAAAGATATTGTTATAAACATTGA
>JAOXJP010226667.1:0-11445 GCA_025762735.1 Platanus orientalis | reverse complement strand
TGTAGGCATGTTAAGTGCATCATACATGTATGAACAAGGTTTCGAGGCTCGTATAAGTTCAAGATTGTAGTTTACTTGATCAAACATCCAATATGATTACATCTAATGCATAAACGTTAAACTATATATAATATTATACGAATAAAGATAAAAAAATAAACTACTACATGATTCATTGTTCTAGTTAATGGGTTGGTGAAGATTGATTTAGCCTTGTTTGGATCCCTTCTATCACCCCCCCTTCATTATGAATGCCAGGGGCACTGCTCCCGTTAGAAAATTTAGGTGTCTTTTACATAGAAAATATGTAATCCAGCAGCCAAATTTTGGATCATTCATTATGAAGTCAGATCCAAGGGTTGTGAGTGTTTCTTTTTGTGGCTTACATCTTATTTCTTTACAGCCACAAAGATCATCATATGGCTGAATTCCACATCCTCTTTCCTTTACAGCCCTTCCAAAAATAGTACCATTGCTCAAATAGATCCATTGTACTAGATGAGTAATTTTAGTCATGCATGTGTCATTGCAATTGTATAAAAGTTTGGGGTGATATTGAATCAAAGTGGAGGGGAGAGAAGATGACGCTCTCTCTCACACAGTCACCTCCCAATTCCCCTTTTTTTTTGGACTATAGTATTTCATGGTTTTTGTCTTTATCAGCATGCATATATGATGCAATAACTATGAAGGGAAGAGAGAATTCAAAGAAATAGAAACTAAAATCAACTGTGGGAATTAAAGAATTAAGACTTGTGGAACTATCAGTAATAGTATTTAGGTAAATTAACAGAAGAATCAAAATATAATTGGACTAATGAAATTTAGCAATTAATTAGTAGTTGTGGGGCTGTATTTGATGTAGAATTTAAAATAAATTTGTATTAGAGAAATAGGAATGAATTGTGATATCAGGAAAAATCAATTATAGGGTTTTGAGTAGAATTTCGAGATTAATAAGAAAATCAGAGTTGTGGCATGGAAATAGAACTCTTGGAATCATCTTTATAGGTTCTTGAAAACATTGTCACCTTAAAGAAAAGAGGGATTTGGGATCAACACCAAATCAACATGCATGGAAGCACAGAGTTCTTTGTTTAATAGTGACAAAAAAAAGAAGGAAAACACCAATTACATGTCTTTATATAAATATATTTTCGTTAACCTCTCAATTTGGCTCCTTTCTCAACACAAGTTGACACCTAATTGTACTTTGACTTGACTCTTGACTACCTAACCCAGTCCTGCTATTATTAGGATATCTTTTTGGCTTCTACTTGTATAGATTCTTCCTACACTGATTGTGCGAAATTAAACCTAGACTAAAATTAAACTGATAGAAATTACAGTAGAACAAGCAGAAAAGTTAAAGCTCAAAATATTACCTTTATGACAAGTCTTTTGGAGATTTTGAAGAGTGTCAAAACCAAAAGGAGTATAGATAATCCACTTCAGCTGCAGGGCCTGTTCTAGCCTTTTGAGTTCAACTGCAGCATCAATTGGTGTCACCAGCAGCTATGTGGGCCCCACCTTGACACGATTTAGAACTTTGAGGAGGAATTTATAGGATTTTCAGGGATTTCTTGAGTTTGTGATTTCTATCAAATTATCACATGGAATACCTTTTTTTGAGGTCCCATGCAAAGTGTTCTCTGGAGTTGAGTAGATGTAAGTATTATTTATGAGTTTTGCTTTTGTGAATGATGTTCAGTATGCAAATTTTTGGTTACCTTAAATGGTGGATAGTGGATTTCTTTGGTTGCCATGAGGATTTGTTTTTTTTTTTTGTTTTGTTTATGTAATGTGGCTTAATGTTGTGGTACCATGTGATGGGGTTAATCATCATAAAGAGGACCGGCCTGGATCCTCTCCCTGATTGTTAAACTTTTGTTAACGTTCTGCAAATTTTGGTGGTCAATACGTGGTGAAAAAAATTAAAAACCAACTTTACCTTTTCACTTTTGTTGCTTTTTAGCCACGTGTCTACCATTGAAGTTTGAAGAACATTAACAGAAGTTAAAAAATCAGGAGAGGATGGGAGGGCTTGTGTTATGATAAGTGTCTTGATACATGTCTTTACAGTGAACAATTAGAGGAATGGATTGTATCTTTACACAATATGGCAATCTTGCCCCCTCCCCATCTTTTTGACTTCCCCTTTGCGTGAAAATAATATACTTACTCAAATATCAAGTATTGTTGCTCATCATTGTGCCTGTAATTTTTGGAAAAAATTAAAATTGAGATAGGGTTTTGATGATGAGCACTTGATTGGGTTTAGCAGAATATGTCTCAATTATAAAAGAGAAAAGTCCTACTCAGACATTTGATTGCTGTCTTACTAGTGCCTGCCAACTCATGACTACATTCTAGCATGAGATCTCCATGTGATCTGAGTCTTTTTCTCTGACCGAAGTTTCAATTTTTAAAGAGGAAACATGTGCTAGTCTATTTCTCTAGTTGATTGTGTTTAATCTCTTTTGGTGCATCCCGCAGGTTCTCCTCAGGGGTCCTAAGAATGCCCGTGAAGCAGTGAAGCACTTTGGTAAGGCTCCTGGTGTGCCACACAGCCACACCAAACCCTATGTACGATCGAAGGGAAGGAGGTTTGAGAGGGCTAGAGGGAGAAGGAACAGCAGGGGATTTAGGGTTTGAGTTGTTTGTCATGCTTTCATCGAAGGAAGACTTGGATTATAGTGAAGGGATCCGTCCGTATAGTGTTCAATTTTCGTTTGACATCTAGGAATCTGTGTTTTTTTTTTTCCGCCTAAGTGAGCCATCCATCTATATACTTACGGGTAATGTTCGATTTTTGTTAAGACGTTAAGGAATCCGTTACAGGTGTTTCTATTTATACTGTTAGATGTTTGTTAGATATTTAGAAATATGTTGGAGGTCTTGCTATATCTTTCCTATTGCTTTGAATCTTATTGACAGTGTGAATTAGACGTTGCGAGGTGTCTAAATGCATGGGTTGGGTTGTGATCCAATAGTGTCATCCAGGTATGTTATTGGGATAAAAATGACTTAAATCTACATTCAACAATCCGAAGGAACCTACTGTGGCCATGCATGAAGGTGGATGTGGACTCATGGGTGTTGTTGAGATGCATCTCTATTGGAGAATGATTGTCTGTTTTGAGACAGACCTCTATTATTGTGCATTGATTGACACATGATGTGTTTTTTGACCTCCACCCAGGTCAATTTTGGCCTTTCTCTAGTCTTTTTTCATGTTGAATGATTTGAATGGGTTTTTAAAGCTGGTTCTCAACCTGATGAAAACCCTCCTCTTTTATCTAGGCTTGGGACCGACAATGTCTGAAGATACAAACATTGGTGGGGTTGGTTTTAAGAAAATTACTTTTAAAAAAAAGAGAAGATCTAGAGCCCCCAAAGAGGGATCCTAATGAATGCTGGGCCTCCCCTATAACATGTAAATGACAATGGACCAGGCCAAATGAGTGAATGACCCTTCATCTCTAATGGACCGTAATGGAATATATCTTGGATCTACATCAATGAATATTGGGTCATTTATAATCTATGACCCAAAATTATCATTTCTTGGACGGACTATGACCCAAAATTAAATTGATGTGATTTAATAATCTAGTGGGTCTTGTTGGAGTCCACTAATGAGGATAATATTCAGGCCTGGTCCCCCTTATTTGAAGATTAAAATGGTTGGATTAAACGGAGCCCTTTTATATCTGGTATTAATTTATGCTCCATAGACAAACTGCTGCTTCTTGTAACAAATCCCAACTGTAGAGGCTCACTAAGGAGGAACAAGCTGGCCAAGGTTGTTACTGGGTATCAAATTATCCGACAATCTGACCTCAAATAGTAGGGTCTTGGGTTAAACTCAAGGGACCCAATCAATAATCGGGTCAGCAGGTTTAGGCCAACGCGTTTGTACCCAATTAGGATTTGGGTTTTTGGAGACATTCCTGAGAAATTAATTGTGTTTATTTAGGCTGAGCGACACCAAGGATAAGGGTAAAAAAAAACAAGGGCAGCCCAGTGCATGAGGCTCCCGCTAACGCGGGGTCTGGGGAGGACAAGATGTACGCAGCCTTACCCCCATTTCTGGAGAGGCTGCTTCCGTGACTTGAACCCATGCCACCAGGGACGCGGGTTCAAGATTAAAAGAAGATATGACCCTAGACATAGTAAAATGTTGTGTAGCCGATCCCAATTAGATGGAACAAGGCTTAATTGGGTTGAGTTATCAGAGGATGTGCTTTTGATTGTGTCTGCCTCCCTTAACGAACGCTTGGTCTGCTGGGCATCAGGAGGCAGACACATCAGCGCTGAAAAGTGATTTACACTTTTTGGGGGATCACTTTTCGGCACTGATGTGTCCATCCCTTCACACCCAGCACCGTTAAGTGAGGCGGACAGAATCCTTCTCGTGCTTTTCCAAGTGTTATACTGTTACTCGTTCATGGGGATGTCAGCATACCACACCTTATAAAAATGTTCAAAATTTAATGATTTATATGGAAGAGAGACTCCTGAGATCTGACTCTGCTTACTTGTGCGGGTACCCCATAAGGTGTTGGTCCTGTTAAAGCAGGCCAGAAGATAAAGACTGGCATAACAGGCCTCATAGTGGTCCATTTTGATGTCCAAAAGCGTCAAAAGTCTGGAATTCAATTAGATAATACCCTCCTGCCCAACCCACCAATCTGTTATGGTAGTATAACAGTTTAGCACCAAAATATACCTAGGTGGATAAGAATCTCCTACTTTGAAGTGTTCTATCTTAGCAAATGACCAGGAAAATGAAGTACAGAAATTATTGTTGTGGGAGTTGTAGCCCTTGCCAATGAAGGTAAGTGAATCTTAATAATCATTTCAACTTGCAGGACAGTCTCAGATGAAAAGTGAAATGTGATGACAGTTTTTAAACTGTCTGGGTATGAACTCTGGCTTTGATCTTCAACTGAATTGAAGTAGGGTTCGTTCTTTTAAATGCTACATGGAAAGGTCACCATGAATCAAGTACCCTACCATCTATTTTGGGTCTCAATTGGAACATGCATCAAACATTAGCTACATGTCCAACATAAGTCATACTTAATCCATGTTGTGAAAGTTGCTAAGCATACCAACTTTCCTCTGGAAGAATCCAAGAAAAGCAAATGGGCTCTCATGTTAAAATCGAACAGAAATTTAGAAATGTTCACTGATATATGTGATTAAATACTTGTGTGCCTGTATGAGTAGGCTTGTACTATATCTAAAACTTCCTGCTGAGAATTCTGAAGAGATGTTCCAACTATTTCACATAAACACTAACACTCTAACCTTGAGATACTACAGCTTTCTTTAGCCTGGACATGAAACTATTTCATAGCTTATCAATCAACAGAACCATCTATATCTAAAGGTGACAACCTAGTCCAAACAGTCTCTTAAAAGCACAACATGAAGAGATGGAAATGTACATCAGAACTTCTGAATGAAGTCATAGATGTGTGTGCTTATTTCATCTGCTCTTTCCTGGTTGATGAAGTGACCCACTCCTTCCATTACAACTACTTCCTGCAGAAATGGCACATCTTTTTTGAAGCCATCACCATGTATATATTTCTTCACACCTGGGTAATTGTAGGTCAGATCCAGGTCGCCTACAATAAATTTAACTGGTACTTTCACTTGCACTTCAGTCCACGGTGCTGTCAACTCCCAGTTTCTGCAACACAGAGTAGTAATATGGAATTACTAAGGTAACTTAAATGAACATGTTCTACCCTAATGGACAGAAAAGCCATGAAAATAGTTGTTCCATTAGTCATGTTTCAGATATACTGGTTTCAGGCTAAACCAAAGTTGACAGCTAACATACAGGTCCAAGGCTCTATAGTAGTTAAATCCCCCGGTGAAGCCTCTCTGGTCGAATTTGCTTGCATAGTAATTAATGTCTTCTTCTGACAACCAAGGGGGCAAGGTAATAGTATCAGATGGACTTCCAAGCCCAGATGCTTTAGGAATATAAAATGGAGATGGATTGCGTGTTGTTAGGAATTTCTTGAGTATTGTTGCAGTTCCAATGCGAGCAAACTCAGCCTCCATCTCTCCAGGTTCCTACAACATAAGTAGCAATATATTTGTTAGATAGAATGTCCATGCTGTTGAAATATATGAAACTAGCTGTGACCCTGTGTGAATTCACACGGGTAATGTATGTAGTGTTATATTTTTTTAAATTTTAATTTTAAAACAAAATCAATATTTAGAAAAAAGTTCATACCGGAAAAAATTTATATATAAAGTTGCTTGAGTGTTGAGGTGATAATTATTTTATAATAAAATTGAAAATCACAATATATAATATGTGATAAAATAATTGATTAAGGAATTGTTAACTTCTAACATTTTATGGTATGGGTTTAAAATTTTTATAAATGATTAGAGAGTTTTTTGAAAAATTAAAGAATGCAAATCTAGATAGTATCCACGTGGATGAGAGAGAAAGGAGCTTGAGGCTATTGTTTTAATATATATATGGTATTTATTAGAGAGATAAAAAAAGAAGTTAATCTTTCTAATAATTCTTTTAAAATAATAAATATCAAGATTAGGGGTGTGCATGGACCAAGCTCAAGCCGGGCCGCAGTAGGCACAAGGCTCAGCCCGGTATAATAATTGTAGGCTGGGGCCCAAAAAATTTAACTGGCCTTAATTATTTTATCTAGTCGAGCTAGCCCTGAGTCTGCTCAAGCTTAGTAGTAATAGTAGTAGTTGTTGGTGTTGTTATTTTTTTTTACATTGAATTCCCAATTTTCCATCATTTACATGTGATGGGTTTGTAATTTGGTGCCTCTTTCAAATAGGGAGCAAATGTTTATTTGAACACTTTATTTTAATGGTTTTCACTCCATACACCCCATATTTATGGGTCCATATTTTTTTATTTGAAAATTGTTACTATACTTTTAACCACCCAGCCTTTGTCTATAGGACACGGTAGGACATGCAAAATTCTTGACAAAACATTTATTCCCTTATATATATATCAAGCCTTAAGCTAGGCTAACGTAAGCCCGAGCCCGAGCCCGACCCTAACAAAGGTTCGGCCTTTTATCTTGGATTTGGGCTCTTGTCAGACATATATAGCTCGGGTTCGGCTTTTTCAAGCCAAATTTTGGGTTGGGCCAAGTTGGCTTGAGCTCAAATTTTTAAAGTTCAAAAGATTTTGGTGGTCAAAACGTATCAAAAAACTCAACAAACTGAACTACAAATTTTCAATTTTGTTTATTATTTTGCCACATGTCAACCATTGAAATACTTTGAATGATATATGAACTTTAACACTCTGGAGAGAATCTTGGGGGCTCACAAAAATGAGAGATTTTAGGGAAAGAGATTGTTATGAGAGATTTTAGGGATGTGGGAGAGTTAGATAAAAGATAGAGACTTTAGAAGAGAAAGATGAGATAAAAAAAAATTTATATATAAATCTAAATTAAATTGGAAAGATGAGAGAGACTTGAGTATGAAAAATAAGAGTTATTAGTGAGATAAAATAAGAAAGATTTTATAGGGGAGAAACATTTTAGAATGAGAGATTATAAGAGTTTTGGAGTGAGAGATTATAGGAGCGAGAAAGGTTTTGGGGTGAGAGATTATAGAAGATAGAGAGAGACGTATTTGGAGATATTAGAGGAGAGAGAGATAGGGGTGTTATGGAAAAATTTATGAACAAAAAATTTGATAGAGTATCCATGTGGATGGGAGATTTGTGAGAGATTTTTGGAGTTGAGAGAAGAAGACGTGTGTACATTTGATAGAGGAAGATGGAGAGATTTTAGGAGTTGAGATTGGAAAATGTGTGAAAAAGTTATTTTTTATTTAAAAAAAATTTAAGGAAAAAATAATTTAGTTTAGAGATTTTAGGAGAGAGTGAATATGATATATAAAAGGGTATTTTGGAAAAATTTAAGCACAAAAAAATTGATAAGAATGTCTCCGTGGATGAGAGAGAAAAGGGGTGTGAGGCTACTGTTTTATATATCGAAGCCAATGCTCTGTGATAAAAATGCCTCTGTAGTGTATATGGTGAATTATAAACAGACATGTGTTGTTTCGGAGGGTAAAAGGGTCCAAAAAAGTGTTCTGTTGAAAAAGTAGGTGGTCAATAAAAGACATCAAATTCAAAAACACATTGTGTGTCAATCAATGCGCGATAATAGAAGTCTGTCTCAAAACAAACAATCATTCTCCTTTATATATACTAGTTGTGAACTTGTGTGAATTCGCACGGGCAAAAAAATTTAGGATGATTTTTAAAAAAAAATATGTGAATGAAGTTTTTTTAAGTTGAAAAATTAGAATTATTTTAAAGAAGAAAAAAAGATAGGAAATATAACTTTTATTAAGGAAATAAATATCAATTATTAAAGAAGAGGTACCGTGCAAATTTACATGGGCAAAATAGTTTAGGATATATATATATATATGTGAATGAAATTTTTATTAAGTTGAAAAATTAGACTTGCTTTAAGGAAGAGAAAATGATAGGTTAGGAAAAATAACTTTTAGTTAGTAAGGAAATAGATTTTAATTATTAAGGAGGAGGTACAAAATTATTTAAAATAGGTTTTATTTGCATCTTGGATTTTAGGAAAAAGAAAAAGGGTAAAGAAATGTATATGTATAAATATTTTTTTAAGAAATTAATCTCCGCTGAGTCTTAGTAGACCCAGGGCAAGACCAATTTTATACATTATAGGTTAGGGATGGGCTTAGCATGGAAAAACAAAGTAAAAAATTAAGGCCGGGGTAAAACCCAACTTTATTGTATAGGTCTCAGGCCAAAGCGGATATACTGTAGCCACGAATCTGTAGTTTTACTAAAGCATGAACCTCCTGTTGACACGTCGCCTATACTTGGTTAAATCATGGGTTAGTTGTTGAGGTTTTAACCATGGCTAAAACCGAGTAAACCACAGGTTAAGATATGGGGTTGCGTACCTATTTTAGTGGACCACGAACTTGGATTATGTGAGAACGATTCTTGTGAGAACCATGAAAACGGCACCAGAGGGGCCGAAGCATCAGTACCAAAAAGTGAATTGCAATATTTGGGGGGCACTTATCACTTTTCGGCGCTGATGCGTCCGTACCCTAATGCCGTTTTCACAGTTCTCACAAGATTCGTTCTCACCTAATTTTTAGTGGACACGTCTTCGTCTGCAGGTCCATTGTGCCGGACCCTGTCGAACTCCGCCGGAACTTGCCGGAATATACCGGAACTAGGTCGTTTCTCGCCGCAATACGACCCAGACAATTGCTGAACCGGGAAAATCCTAAAAAACGATTTTTTCTCTTAACGTCGATTCATCTGGTTGAACAGATTCCTTCTCAGTCTCTGTTTCGATTCGTGACTACAAGAAATCTGATTCCCCCTATGTCGTCCGTGCTTAGGTTTGCCCCTTGGAAACCATTGAAGGAGAAAGCAGGAGTGATTGTGAGTTTTGAATGTGATGATTCCTTTAACCTTGTGAAGTGCAGATTTACTGCAAACCTCTTGGTGCTGATTTGTAGAGCCCGCAATGATAGTTCATTGGTTCTATTCTCTCCTTTACTACCATATATTTATCTATTTTCTATTTATTTAGGGTTTGAAATTTGTTATTTCTTCAACCTTAAACCTTATCGAGTTTCTGATATTTATAAATATATTACAGAACTCGGTCAAGGTTGAGTTTCTTCAACCTTCAACCTTACCCTATCTGACCAACTATAAACCTAATAATAGAAGTTGGTATTGAAGAAGGTGGAGCTACCCAGCTGTACGGGGGACTGATGGTTGGTCGACAAATTGCCCCCCTTCTAAAACCCTCTCTGGTATAAGCATGAAGCCTGAAAAATGCCCCTACCATGTACACCAGAGCATGATGGCACTATTGATGAATATTCTGATTAGACAAGTCCAAGCCTGCATTGTTGATAGATGGGTTTGAATTGTTTGCATGAAGAACACTGGAAGGAAAGATTTCTGGTTTTTTATTGATAGGTAGTGATCAAATAATCAGGTCGTTTGCAATGGGCCAACTTTAAATGATAGAGATTATTGAAACTGTGATTCATCCAGTGATCCATTTACAAAACAAACTTTTACTGAATGTTGAAGTTCTTGGTGCTGGATCATGGCTGAGTTACATAAGAAGTTGACATGGTTGCCGACATCTGATTGTTCTTGGTGGTAGGTTTCCATGGAATTGTAGAATTCATCAGCTCTGCAAAGAGATGGCTGAATTATGATGTCTCTTTCTCTGCGTTGCTAATGGAAAGGCTGAAAATTCCATATTAATGTCTACAGATAGATAATTGAAATAACATCCAAAGCAACTTCTAATGTTATACCTTTAATGACTACTCATTTAAAATAGATTATTTATTACATTCACCACCAATGTTTCCTTTGCCTTATGATCAATGTCATGATTTATCTACAAAAGATACAAAAGACAAAAATTACCTAAATGTGCCCTTCTCACAGAAGTTATGATCAACCGATGAGAAGAAAAAAGGGCATATACAACCGTTTTTCTATACAATAATGAAATCAAAGAAATTACAATCATAGAAGGTATTATGAAAAATTTCAAAACAAAAAAAAGTTATAAAATAGGATTAAAAGTTGTAATTATAAAATACCAAGAATATTTATCTATGAAGATAAAATTTGTATATATATATATATCAGGCCTTGGGTTGGGCTGAGGTAAGCCCAAGCCCATTCCTAACAAAGTTATGGCCTTTATTTTGGGCCCAGGCTCTTGTTGAGCAAAACTTGAGCAATGTCTTTTTGATTCAAAACTTGGGTTGGGTCGAGTTGGTTCAAGCTGATCCGAGCCCATGCCCACCCCTAATCGAGATGGTATTTAATGATATGTAATGATAATGTTTTTTAAGAGAAATAATAAGGAAATAAATAAATAGTAGATAATTAAGAGGCGCCTAAAATTGAGAAAAAAGAAGAAGAAAAACTACAATTAATCTTAATTTTTAGGGGATTTTATGGGAAATTTAAAGAAAATGCGATTAAAAAGTTTAATTTTAAGTAGATTTAAGGGGAGAGACTTTTAGTTAAATAAGAAAGAAAAGAATTATTTCTTATTAAATCACATTTAATGTAATGATATATGTTTATAAATAAAAAAAAAAATTATTCAATAATAATCCCATGTAAAGACCTATGTTAAGAGAAAGGTTTCATTAAATTCTTAATATTGCAATTTCTTCTTAAATACAAATATAAGTTTTAAATTTATATATATTCACTTCACATGTCTTACATATATATTATGATTTTATATGATATATATTATATCATATAATATATAGAAATAAAGAAGGTAGGACCTGTGAAGTGAATATATATATATATATATATATATATATATATCAGCTCGAGAAGTCTCTCTG
>JAOXJP010226666.1:0-11445 GCA_025762735.1 Platanus orientalis | reverse complement strand
TATTTAATCGAATCGGATTTTAATCGGATCGGATGTGTATGCATCCGATTTCGGTTCGTTTAATAATCGGATATCTACTAATCAGATCGGATTTTAAACGGAGTCGGATATATGAGCATCCGAATTTGCTTTAATCAGATCGGATTCGGATGCTTAGCCGGATAATTGACAGCCCTAGGTGTCACCAAGCTTGCCCGCCTTGCAGAACAAAAAGAATGGTCAACTTCTTGTGTTCGCAAAAATCTTCAGATATTCTAGCATTATTTCCTTTAGAGCAACTTGCTAAACACATGTCCCGCGAAACAAAACATTAGGAATAATTTTTTTTTAAGTGGTGGTGATCACCAAGTTTATTGAGCTTGCTGTCATGCCCAGCATGATAAGCAAGGCTCTATGATTCTCACCAGCCCATATGTGTGTATGATGTATATATATGAAATACGGTCCAAATACTATAGTCAAAATCTTGTTTTTGCAAACCTTTTAATTTATTATATTTTGTTCTCTTTAACAAAATTGTTACAATTAAAAAAATAAAATTGAGTTATATGGTCCATAAGATCCATCACATGATGTTAGCTACAAGCAGTTCGGTCCTACCACTGGGTGGTTTATCCGTGAGCTCTTGGAATTGATCTTGGGGATTTCAATAAAAAAGTGGTATATTTGGTTTATATTTGAAAATTCAAAATAGTATCTTATGGATTATTTAGTATGTGGGCTGAGTAGGCCCATTGACTTGACTTAAGCTTAAAAGGTGTCTTATAATTATATTGAAAGGAAGTTTGAATTTGAAAGAATTCATTTAACTTTTAGTGGTTTCCTCCTAAACTTAAACTAAACCCATTCAAAAGCATTTTACTCTTAAAAGTTTAGTCCCACATTAGAAGTTGAGAACTTCCAATTCCACCTTATAAGTAAATACAAGAACTTAAAGGGTAATGAGGTTGAAGAGTAGAGGAGAGTTTGGATGTTGTTTGTTTACATCATGCATGCACGTGCTGGTCTAAACCAAGCCGGGTCGGGTCATGGTGTAGTGTAGTGTGGTGTAGGGTGGTGTAGTATACACATGCACATATATTATTTTACAATTAATTTAATTTAATTTATTATTTTTCTTTAAAGGCTTTAAAGTTATATATAACATACACTGATGTGTAACGGCTAAGAATCCATACGCATTAGATATCCTAATGAGTATGAATTTAGAGTCAAATCAATATTAATTAACATTAATTATATTACTTAATATAGGTATCCAAACTTGGTAAGATGCCATTTGTTGGGTGCCCTAAACTCTTTAAGAAAGGAACCTTAACCAAGCGAAGACATAGAAAATAATCAATCATCTTCTTCATCGCTAAGACTTTCTGATTTTTAGTTTTCATTGAGTTTTAATTTTTTCTAAGAGCTTGAACCGTTCATATTATTTATCTACTTGCTTGTACGGGGTCTTGGTAGAAGTGTTGGTGTTTCTGGAAGTGATCGTTGAACAAGCCTTCCACCCTAAGAGCGGCTGGCAAATATCACTTTAAAGATAATGTGTTTACATGCCTTGCACACCAACAAATTGATAAGTGTTTCTAACTCTTTATTTGCTAATTGCTTTCTTTATATACTTTTGGACTGCATCTTCTATTTGGACACAATTCAGAAATATAAACATTTCTCCTGTGAGTTATTTTGTTGTTCGTACATAAATTAGAGATATATGTTTTGCTACTGTTGAGGGTTACTGCCATCTCATCACACAAAGTGTTGGATTATATATTTGCTTGAAAATTTTCAATATATCTTGCTATTGACTGTTACTAGAATTGTTAATAGTTCTTACAAAAAGGAAGTATAAAACAATAAAAAATCGCCAATCATGCACAATGATTTTCAATTGTGGAAGTCTTTTTAGGGGTGAACGACTTTTCAATCATAGACAAATTTTTAGTTGTGGATGACTTTTTTAGTTGCGGGTGGGAGTTAGTAGCAAATATGCACAATCGGGGATCATTGTTAGTTACAAATCATAGTCAATTGCGGAATTTCAATCGTGAACCCAACATTGAGTTGCTTGCACAGAAGCAATTTTACTCAATTTCTCTAGTTTGCTTTTATAGTCAATAATTAATTCGAGACAAATAAGGTATTTTTTTCACTTCTCTTTAAGATATTTGAGGCCTCATAGTAATTGTACAAGGGATTGCGGCCAAGCTACCTTTAGGATACAATCTCGCTTGGGAATGTAGAACCCTTATCTCTCAACAAAGTTGCACTCTCCGGTAGAAACAAATGAACCTTTGCCATTACTTAAAGCCCAAGGTCTTAATCTTTGTTAAGCTTTTAAGTTCCGTCAAAATTTGAGCAGCATACTGTTTCAATAAGGATATTTAACTAAAAGTTTCTTCTCATGAGATGTTGGTGTCTCTCACAAAGAGAACCAAGTCTCAAGAAGAAAGGCTCAAAGAACATGGTTGATTCTTTTGATAGAGAACAACGGTTTTAAGAGCCACTGACTATGAGCTTGGGTGAGCTTCTTCCCAAGTAAGAGTGTTGAGCTCTTGGTCTATGGGTGATGATGGTGGTGAAGAAGATGAACAATAGAGAATAGAGAATGTGAGAGTGAAAGTGAGACTCTCAACAATAGAGCAAGTGTGCCTTGCTTATTCTTTTTCAAAGTTGAACCTTTGGTATCACAACTCTCTCTTTCAACTCTAACTCTCTTCAAATTTTCCAACAACCTGTTCGACCAACAGATGCCTCTATTTATTGAGAGTTGAGTGGAGTTGGCGATCTCAGTCACCAATGTGAGGATGATAAGTCGTGGGTCTGAGTCTCTCTTCTCACTCACAGGTTGGTTTGACCATTCTAAACAACAGAGATCAGCATTGCAGTTGCCAAGCACAACAAGCCGAATAAGAAGCTTGTTGGTGATTAAATTTCATGGTTTTAGATGAGAAATAAAGCTTCAATTTTCAAGGGTTGGTTAATGGCTCAAAATGGTAAGATGCCCCAAGCTTTACACCTTGACCACTATTCACAGGTGTGAGTATTTCACAAAAAATGGGTTTGGTATGTGGGATACTATGGGGTATGCATAGGCTCTATTTTCCGTTTTGATAAGTAGACCTTGTGACATCATTTGAAATTTTTAATATTTCAAAAATCCCCCACTTATTTTAAATTTTATTTAGTTGTTGTTAAACGGGGTTTAAGTGAGGTTCCCATGCATAAGTAAATGCAGTGTCAACCTTGAACCCTTACGTAATGTAAACAGGATTTAGCTACTTTAAATTTATGTCTATGGATGAATCCTTGAATTGAGTTTCTAACAGCCAAAACTTGTCACATGGATAGTTCTCCCAGCAAAGTTTTACTCATTACTACACACAAATTAGCACTTAATGGTCTATGTTATATCCCAATTTACTAAATGCTCTAGAAGCATCCTAGATTTTATAGGAAATGACCAGCTTACATACTCAGATAAGTCAGTTTCTATTAAGAGTTTTATATGCACTATCCTAATTTGGGTCTATAGAACTCATCAAGACAACCATGTTCTTATCCTTAATCATCTATGAGAGAACCCTCAAAGGTAACAACCACATGGTCTACAAGAATTACCTTTTATAAGAATAATACACATGCCATCTACAAGAATCACATTTGTATGATCACCATAGGAAGGGACATATTTCATTAAATGAAATTATGCTTACAAGTGGATGATATTTTGACTTGTTTACCCATTGAAACTGACATTCAACCTCGTTGGTTTCCTATTGAACTTTGAACAGTCAAGTCGGGTATCTTACCAAATACACCTGAGTAGCATATCAGTCTCATTCCCCTCGATGTGTAGGATGTTAACTATTGACTAAGGCCTTTTGATAATAAGTCTCCAAGTTCTTTTTAAACTCTCATATTGTACAATTATGGTGTTGTCAATGATAAGACCCCTCAATGATAATGCTTCAGGCAAACGGTCCTGGATCTCTCATTGAAATTCTCATTATATGCTTTGAATATGGTAGTTTGATTGTTATATTAATTGTTATAGTCAACATAAGATTGTCCCATATTGGTACGTCTACCAATACATTTCTCAACCATTTTGTTTCTTCTCCTGCTAATAACAGAACAATAAACTCCAATTCTATTAAGGAATGAGTCAAGAGGTTTGTATTTTGGATTTCCAAAGATTGCACCTCCTACTAGTGTGTAAATTCAAGCATTTATTGATTTAAAATCATCCAAAACTAAGTTCTTGGTAGTATCACTATATCCCTAAACAACAATGAGATACTTGTAGCATATTCTATAGTTCATGGTTCCTCTAAGGTACTGTAAAACTACATACAATGCATTCTAATGCATACTACCTGGGTTACTTGTATATCTACTCAACATTGCTACTGTAAAGGCAATATCAAGCCTGGTGTATCACATGGAATACATTAAATAACCAATTATCTAAGAGTATATCTATTATGATACATGATTCCCCATATTATTCATCAACCTTAGGTTGGGATTCACTAGTGTTGGTGTTAAATTGCATTTGAGCATGTAGAATCTCCTGAGAACCTTTTCATTATAGTTAGATTGTGAGATCACAATACCATTATCATTCCTAATGATCTTGATTCCCTAAATTACTTTGGCATCCCCTAGGTCCTTCATGTCAAACACTAATGATAGGAACATCTTTGTGTCCTCAACACAGTATATATCAATTCCGAACATGAGCATGTCATGTATATAGGCTGATGATCACACATGACTCTCATTTGGTCTTGGAGTAAATTCTCATGTCTTTTTTGTTGGATATAAATCTATTGCTGATGAGAGCCTATCGAAACTTGTCATGTCATTGTTTAGGTGTTTGCTTAAGTCCATATAAGGATCTTATTAACTTGCACACCTTTTTTTTTCTTATCCAAATATTATCAATCCTTCTAGTTGATCCATATAGATTTCTTCTTCCAATTGAACATTCAAGAAGGGATTTTTCACATCCATTTGATGTATGATCAGGTTCTTTATGAAGCTATGGCCACAACCAACTTGATAATTGAGATTCTTGATATTGGGGCATAGGTATTAAAGTAGTCAAAATCTTTCTTTTATTTGTACCCTTTGGCCACCAGACAGGTTTTATATTTCCTATTAGTTTGTTAGGTTAAATCTTCTCATTAATATCCACTTATATCTAATCGGTTTGCACCTTTTAGGAAGATCCACTAGGATCTAAGTGTTATTTAACATTATGGAATGTATTTCATCATCAATCGCTTCTTTCATTGTGTGATCTTAAGAACTCATTATAGGATTGTAGATTTCCTTTAGCAACACATACTGAGAAGAAAAGTCAGGACCAAAGTCCTTTTTCTTTCCTTTTTTAATGCTAACTCAAGGTGTGAGATGAGTTGTTTTAGCAGCTTTACTTCTTTTCCTTAAGATTGGTTCATCTTTCTCCATTATCTCTAAGGTTTTCCTAAAAGGAAATATCTTCTCAAGAATTCATCATTGGTAGACTCAACAATAGTGTGTGGACTAGGAGTTTCCAATTTTAGACATTTGTAAGTCATTCTTGTCATGGAATATTTGTTCCTTGAGGTCCAACCTTAGAGGTGTGCTCATACAACAATTTTATTTGAGTTAAACATCCCCATGTTTTGAAGTAGCTCAAATTAGGCTCCTTCCTTTCTATATCTCATATGGAATAATCTTTATTTCTTTTATGGAACTCAATTCAAAATGTGATAGACAGCCATCAGTGCTTTACCCTATAGGTTCAAGTATAATCTAGAGCTAATTAGCATTTGTAACACCAAATTTCGTTGCTTTTCAAACGAGCTTTGAAACTCAAAGTGTATCAAATTACCCAACCTTTAGAGGGTTGGGTTATTATTTTTTATATGGGAGACAATCACTCCAAATCTCAAAAGAGACTTGTTAATTACTATCATTTAATGGGAAAACCACTAATTTCCTAATTGTTACACAACTTGTAAAACAATAATGCATGAAATATATATGAAGCTTTATTAATGTGTATGATATAAAATATAAGCATATGATCTTCTATTCTCTTCTCTTTTCAATTCTTTCAACCTTACCTAGCCTTGGCATTAACTTCGAATCCATAAGTGTATGTCTTCTCCATGGAGTTTCTTAGAGGTATAATGGATGTGTTTACAGTTGGAGATGATTAACTTGAAGTAGTAGCCCTGAGGAAGATGATAAAACTGAAAGAGAGAAATAATGAGACTACTCTAGCTGTATGGAATATTGCCAAACTGTGAGATCAAATAATGTTATGATGTAAAAGCTTGTATGGCCAAAGTTATATCTAAAAATCTTTCTTGAATGTGTAAGAATTAGGGTTTATATAAAGATATGCAGCTTGTTTCCTTCTAGGACTCCACTTCATGCTTGGTTCCTTGTTTTTAGCTTGCACTTCATGTCTGTGTAGGAGACTTGATGATGTGGCAATGTTTGATTGGCTATTGGAGAGACTTGCATATTGTGCAACTCCTTAACCTGGTGAGAATCTAACTTTATCTCCATTTGATCCCTTGATATGTGGAATTTTATAGATAAGATAGAGTTCTATTTGGAGTAGGTTTCTTATCCGACATGTATTTTGCACATATTTTTTTAGATCTATATGAATTAAGGAGTCATGTGCGAATGGGACTCTTTCTATTCAGTTTTAAGGTATTTTTATAGTACAAAACGACTGCCATCGTAATTCATTGAGATTTGTGCCGCTTAGAATAGCATTTTTTGTGATTATGGGACTATTCATCACGATGCACTTGCCTTCATGAAGCATTGTTCATCCATCGAGAAGAGGGCTTTGCTATCATTTTATGTGAAGCATGTTGATATTCTTTTGCAAGCCACGTGTCCTTTGCGAACTATTGTTCATGTATAATGAACTAACTTCTCTTCACGAATCCTCATTTTTTACCTTGTTTCACGATGACTTATCCATCCTTTGCGATATGGGTAATTTTGGAATTACACAAATTTTCATGTGCCAATAGCATTTAATTGATCATCTCGATCAGTGTGTCATTTTCCTTTTAGCAAATCCATTTTTTATGGAGTGTAAAGTGTTGAGATCTCTCTAAGGATTCCAAAATCTTCATAGAATTTGATGAATTCTGAGTCTATATACTTGCCTCCTCTGTTAGATCTCAAGACTTTAATCTTTAGGTTGAGAGGTTTTTCAACTTCAGCTTTATAGGATTTGAACTTCTCAAATACTTCATCTTTGGTTCTTAACAGATACATATAAAAGTATTGTGATGCATCATTGATGAAGGTTATGAAGTATCTTTTCCTCCTCTAGAGAGTGTGTCAATCATCTCACAAATTTCAGTGTGAATTTGGTCCAACACATTATGTGGTATGTGAACTCTTTTGAATGAAGTGTGTGACTTTGCATTTGTTGCATATAATTCATTTCTCATTGTTTATATTGACAAGATTGTTAATAAGTTCTAGATTAGCCATGTGCTTGATGTAGATGGCTAATCTACTATGTCAATTCGTGAGACTCAATTAAGAAGTTAAAGGCATTTCATTAATAACATTCAATTTGAACATTCCAGACTTTTCCTACAAACATATGGTTCTTTGTGAGTACAAACTTTTCAAACTCAAACAACAACTTGAAGCTGTGTTTTCTCTACAGTGATCTAGAGATGGGTTTCTTCTTGATGTCTGGGACATGCAAGACTTCTTTGAGGGTGACAGTCTTTTCAGAGGTAAATCGCAACTCCACAGTTCCTTTCTCGATGACTTTAGAGGAGGGGTTTCCTATGAGAAGGTTTATACATTTTTTCACTAGTTGATAGGTAGTGAACATAACTCTGTTTCTGCATATGTGCCTAGTGGCACTAGTGTCGATCCACCAGTCAGTCTCCTCTCCTTCCATGTTGGTCTCCATGACAAACTCAGCTAACTCATCATCTAGACCCTTCACTTACCTCTATTCTTTTTGTTGGTGTAGTGATCATTGCCATCTTTATGAAAGAACAAGGCTATAGCCATGTGATCTATCTTTCCACAAACATAACAATTTAGCTTATTTTAGGTTCTCTTAAATGGCTTCTTCTTTCCCTTAATGGACTCCTTGAATTCTCTCCTTAGGAGATAATCAACTCATGGGCTTTACTTTCACTACATGAGCCTTCTTAGTAGGCTCTATCTTCTTTCCTTTGTTCCTTTCCATCTTTTCTACTCATAAGTGGTGCATCAGAATGCCGAGTGATATATCATCTCGTTCATGAATCAGTTTCACCTTATAATCTTGCCAAGATGGGGGCAATTTGGATAACAACATATTGACGTGGAAGACTGGATCAAGAGACATCCCTATAAAGATCATTACATCAACAATCTTCTAGAACTTTGGGGGTTGTTCTTGATTAGACTTTCCCTCCACCATCTTGAACTCGTTGTAGTTCAACACATTGAATTCTAATATCGTGAAGAATAAATGATAACCATGTAATTTTAGCAATCATAGATGCCATTGAATAATACTCTACCTTTGTACTAGATTGGGTTATAGTAGGTTGTTTCTTCACACTTTGATAAAAAAGTTCTATTGAGAAAAGTACAAAACCCAATAACCCGAATCTGTGGGCCATGTAGTTGGCCGGGTTCAGCTCCGTGATATGGGAATGATCGGCCTTAAATCAGTTTCTGATAGCGGAGAGACCAATGAGCTCAGAGTGTTTCATTAACCCTCTTACCTATTTATATCCCATTCTATATAATTGATTACCTTTTTATGCTTATCCACTTCAAATCATTTAACCAATCACATTGTAGCATAATAATAAAAGTAGTCATAATCCCAAGTAAGTTTAGCAGAAGTAATAACCCATATCCATCAATATTAGTTAAGAAGTTTAAAGTATACATCCATAATAAGGCCTCCAATGGCCAATAGAAATGTAAACCCTCTTACATATTCAAACTGAAATGAATAAATGTCTCAAGTCCAAAGTTCAATAGAAATGTAAACTAAAAGAGAAGTCTTTGAGCTTAGGTGCCCATCCAAACTCTCACCTCATCGTCTCCCCGATGACTCCTAGCTAATCTCTGTTCTCCATGTCTCCATCTATAAAGTGGTGTCAAATTAGGGTAAGCTTAATAGGTTCAACAAAAGGGTACACAGTTTATGCCACACAAAGGAGACCAAAGATATTTATTGTAGCAAATAGGAGGAATCAAAATAGAGTAAGGAATCACAGAAGATGTATCAGTGTATCAAATATACTAAACATGTATTCTTACTATGATTCGAGTATGCACATGTCATAAGATATCCATAAGAGTTTCCAACATAAACCAAACTAAATCATGCATATGCTACATGCTATATTCCACATACCAAGTACTATATACCATATGCCAAGACATAAGGGTCTCTGTCAAATACCAAAGCTATGTGTAAATAAACCGTGAAAGGTCTCCAACAAATCCAAAACATACAACCCATGTAAGGGTCTCCGATAAAACAAAGTACATAACCTATGTAAGGGTCTCTGACAATATAAATCACATAACCCACGTAAAGGTCTCAGATATAGCATATCATATAACATATATCGGGCCACTAGAGTCATCTTCATCTATTAATGTGACACAGTGATTGGACACCTAATGACACCATTTATAAAACCCGGTGACTAGGCATTAATATTTTGGACCACTAAGGTCGTCTTCACCTATTGACGTGACCCGATCATTGGGTACCTAATGGAACCATTTATAAAGTTCGATGACTAGGCATACACATACTAGACCACTAGGGTCAAACCACAAAGAGGTCTCCCTGCCCAATAAGGGAAACCCACATAAGGGGTCTATAAGGCTACTAAAAAATCAAGGTATGTTATGATACTGATTGAAATTCCTGAAATGGATCCTAGAGGGGGTGAATAGGATCTATAAACTAATTTAAAATTCTTTTAAATAATTATTCACCGTCACTTGATTTACTTAAATCCAATAGATAGTGAAATTTTTTTTAATAAAGTAAATCACTTTTCTATGAACTTATTATAGACCACGGGGTTCCGTCATGCACTATAGTGCAACCTATAGCAGAACGGGAGTAGGGCTGATAAGTTTCCTAAGGTTTCTTGATTAATCCCTTTTAAAATAACCTTAGTTAGAATCACTTAGTGTGTTAATCTACTTTGCATAATCACAATAAGCATAAACAATCAATAAAGAGAAAATGTAACCAAATTACAACACCACAAATTTATAGTGGTTCGGCCATCTAGCCTATTTATTTTTTATTAATAGTTTTCTCACTATTACAGGACAAATTAATAAACCTGAGGATTTACTTGTAAGTAATAGAGAATCCACTCCCTCGTAAGTGTGCTCCTAGTGACTCTGGTGGGCACGCTCTATCCAGTGACTTCGATGGACTAACCCTCACTTGGTGACTCTGACAAATGCTTATGAACATGCCTTTGGTGACTCTGATAAAGGTTGAGAATCCGCTTTCGGTGACTCTGTCGAAGGCTATGAACTGTTTGAAGATGCAGGTAATCTACTTGCTTCGGGCTACCTCTTGTATAGGTGAACTTAACAATTTGGAATCAACTTCTTTAGCTTCAAACGAGGTTAACTAAATGATTTGAGAAGCTCTTACAAGACCTTGAAAGAGTTTAACTATGTATGCAAATTCTCAAGGTCACAGGCTTTTTGGCTTTCTCTCTAGGTCTCCCCTTTCAACAAGATTTGACTATATGTTGAAGCATAGGAGTTCTCTCTCACAGGCTTTTTGGCTTTCTCTCTAGGTCTCCTTTCAACAAGATTTGACTATATGTTGAAGCATAGGAGTTCTCTCTCTTTCTTAGGGCTCAAAGAGCCTTTTTATAGAATTTTGAGAGAAGTGCAAGTTGTTCCCAACGTTAAAAAATATAGCCGTTTGGGCTTCAAAATTCAAAATTTTGAATTTGCTCGCCTGGGACTGGTCCTACACTATTCATGACCGGTCTTGGTGCTGGTGTTTCTTGCATTGTTCCTGATCGGTCCTGGCACCAAAATTTTTGCACTATTCCTGATTGGTCTTAGGAAGCTGGGATAAGTCTTGGTGCTTTTACACCATTCATGACCGATCCTGGAAAGCTAGGATAAGTCTTGGTGCTTTTGCACTGTTCATGACTGGTCCTGAAAAGTTGGGATAGGTCTTGGCACCAAAATTTGGTTGCAACATTCATGACCAGAAATGGAAATCTAGGACACGTCCTAGTGAGCCCAGATTTGGGTTTTTGACCCATTTTTCCATTTTATTGTCTTTTTCCATGCTTTATGGAGCAGAATGTTGGGCAGCCAATAAACAACAAGTACATAAAATGAGTGTGGCTGAAATGAGGATGCTGAGATGGATGAGTGGCAAGACTA
>JAOXJP010226665.1:0-11445 GCA_025762735.1 Platanus orientalis | reverse complement strand
ATAGGTGCTGTAAATCAGATTTCTGATTGACAGTAGTGACTCAAATGGTATCAGCATATCAAGGTTGCAGCAGGTATCAAATCTAAGACTGATAAAGCATATAAACAGTAATCAAAGTCAGGTTAGAGAAACAGATTTGTTTGGTGTCTAATCACTGTCCTTAAGGTGGCATTTGTCAGGCTATCAAACGGTGCAGTATAGTGATCTCTGACATCCACTTCCAGGAGACACCAAATACTCCTAGTACACCGCACTAGTACAAGGAGTTAATATGAATGACAAGGATTGGTTGTCCAGTGTTTGTATACTCAAAATCATCAAAATAATGAAATATAGGAGAAAGCATATGAAACTGTGACAGGGACAGTGCAGTCTCTGCTGTAATGTGTTCTTTCAGAGATCTCTAATTTAAAGCCCCATTATGTGGCCATGTGCTCTTATTACAAGGTACATTGTTGCGCAGCCCTTTGGGTCGTTCCAACGTAAGGAGAGAAGTAAAAAAATAAGATTCAATTTTGAATCTTACCATATATAGAATATAACACCTAATCTATCCACTCTGATTTATGATAAGGCTGGATGAGTCAATGTACAGGTGCTATAAATTTCGGTAACAAGGAATCTGACAAGAAGGAATTCCCTGGCATAATTTGACTCCACAAGATGAAGTAATTGCTGATTTCAAGTGTTGGTCATCAACAACAGGCAACTATTATCCATTTGATGGGACATCCTTCCAAACATTTTACATAAAAAGGATCTAATCTAATTTTATTCATCAATTTCATGTTTTTCACAACATATATCCCCCTCATCTATATTCTCACAAGGAGATATCTAGAATTCCTAATTTTATCAAATTTCCCTGCTTCATATATTCAAACTAAATCAGTAGGAAACTTATCTAAACCTTAAATGTTCTTAGAAATAATAGCAGGAAAACTGTCAATAAAATTTTGGAAGCTTTTTTAAACTCCTTTAGTTCAACCCTAAAGAAAAATAACAAACTGGCAATAATACTGCTGTCATGAACTTGCTCTTTATCCATATCATGATCCTAGCTTATTCAAATCATGTTCAAGTTGTTTTATGTTAATGAAAACTTCGAGTCATTTGTGGATATCCTGGCCTGCTTTCTCCTTTGATATGCCCACCTCCTTGACATGGTGAAGAGAAGGTCAGAGAGAATGGGCCTCCTGAACTCTCCCTCAGATGCATCACACACCTTTGCATGCCCACCCAGTGCGCTGTGCTGCTGCTTCTTTTTTTTTTTTTTTGGGATCATTTTATTGTCTACCTGACAGATACCTTAAAGTGTCCCCCTTTATTTTGTTGTTTCTTGCTGCCTAAAAATCTGAAAATCTACTTGCTTCTCTATCAGGTTACATATGATACTAGTGGGTTTTTGGAGAAGAACAGGGATCTTTTGCATTTAGATTCAATTCACCTATTGTCTTCTTGCACATGTCGACTCCCTCAGATATTTGCAGCCAATATGCTTACACCGTCTGAGAAGCCATTTATGGGTCCTTTATATAGATCAGTTGGAGCAGATTCCCAAAAGCTGAGTGTCACAACAAAGTTTAAGGTAAAATATAATTTTGTTTTTCTTTCATGCTTAAATTGACTTTGACATCTCACAATCCAGTCATTTTTTACAAGAAAACATGAATGATTAAATGTGGCACACCAAACATATGTAGAAGAGATAATTTATGAGATCATAGAGGAGACAATATGATGATCCATAATGGCACAGAAGGTGATACTTTACACAACCATACCATACTCCAATATTGTCATATTTACCATTATAACGGGGCTTATTACCGGCCATTCTTGTTCTAGTTGTCAATAACTGTTATAGATGCAAGTATAGCCTAAATATAAATGATCATTATTTCCATTATAATGGCTGTTTACAGTTTGTTAATCATTCACTGCTCCTTGAGGAAGGTGGGATGCTAGTTACTTGATGTTTCATGGGTTTAACCTAGAAGTATGCTAACTTCTAGCAATAATGATAGCATCAATTACCACTAGCATATAAAATAGAATAAGTAATAAAGCTTGGAACCAATTAAATTAAGAAGAGACTATCAACTAGCAATAATGATATGAATATAAATCTTAAGTATGGGGAAATCAAGGCAAATATCAAGCACATAGAGTAAAAAACATTTCCCCTTCCAATCTCATAATGATTCAATCTTCTTACATTCAAACATAAAGTGAAACTTAGTATTCCAATGAATCCATGATAGTAATACAAAAGAATGAATAAATCTTAACTAACACTTGCTCAAAATGGAGTTGATTTAGCAAAACACATAAATAATCCAAAATTTTATGTAAATTAAAGTTTCTACCATGGCATAAAGGAAGGAATCATTCTATGGAATATGTAGAAATCATCAAACTCACATAATTCTAGTAAGAAGAATAACTATGAAAAAACAATGGAAGAAACAAAGAGAGTAGTACATCATGCATGAAAATTCACTAAAATCTCGTAGATCTCCAAATCAAGTGATGTGAACTTGCCAAAATTTATAAATTGAACAATCAAGTGATGAAGAAACGAAAATACCAACCGAATCAAAGAATAACCATGAAGAAAACAGTAGGAAAACAAAGGGAGTAGCACATCATGTATGAAAACTCACTATCTCGGTCTTCCTCCTTTTTCAAGCTCCAAACTCTTCTAAAATCTCCTTCCCTTTTCTTTTATCCTCTGTAAAATGGTATAGATCTAGCATAAATTAGATAAAACATAAAAATCTACAGAGAAAACAAATTATCGTTACATATTTTTTTGAGTTGGGAGTGAAACTTACCAAATTAGGGAAAAACTCCAATTTTTCTCTCCTAAAGCTCTAACCCTTTCTTTCTTTGTTCTAATCACTCTAAGTGACTTAAATAAAGTATTAAAGGGGTTTTAACTTATCTAAGTCGAGATTCCACATGTGTGGGGGTCAAATGGACAATTGCCACGTCGTTTCAGACATATAAAACTTTTTGCAACTCGGGTCACAACCTGAGTCACGAGCTTAGTGTGACAGGTCACGGGGTTTGTGATAGGTCATGACTGTGACCAGTCACGGGGTTTGTGATCAGTCACGCGCAGGTTTGAGTGACACCCAAGACCTGTGCCTCTTGTGTGTGATTGGTCACACCACCTAGGAGTTTTGTGATCGGTCACAGGGTTTGTGATCTGTCATGCCTAAATGTTGTTGAATTCTTGGTTTTCTTCATCTTGGGTCTATAGGGTCAAATCCTAGTGATTCGATGGTCCTCTAACTTATCCTAAACCATGCTTAGGTCTGTCTAAAACATGTGGAATGACAATTTTACACTTATATATGTTAAATTATATTTTTTCCCTTTAGGTGCAACGCGGGGTGTTACATATACGGTCTAAACACTCTGTTCATCAAGTCTATAAATGCTGCAGGTGCATTCATAAGTCTAAACGACATGAGTAGGAACTTATAGTGTCCATACCTAGTACGGAAAGTAGTTTCGGGCCCATTATCATTCTTAATCCGAAGCTGATGATAACCAAACCTAAGGTCAATCATAGAAAAGACCTTAGCACCTTAATTGACCAAAGAGATCATTAATCCTGGGCAATGGATCCTCGTTCTTCATTGTCACCTTGTTCAACTGTCTGTAATCAATGCATAGCTTCAAAGTTTCGTCCTTCACAAATAACACTAGTGCACCGCATGGCAAAACACTAGGGTAAACGAAATCTCTATCAATCAAGTCTTGTAATTGCACCTTAATCTCTTTCAATTCAGATGCCGTCACACGATATGATGCCATAGAAATAGGTTTAGTGTCTTCTACTAACTCAATAACAAACTTAATCTCCTAGTCAGGTGGTAAACTAAGAAGATCTTCTGGAAAAAGATCGTTGAAGTCTCTAACAACAGATATGTCTCCAATCTTCACTTCATATTTTTGATCATTTATTATGTAAGCTAAGTATCCTAGCCTATCTTTTTGCAATAGTCTTTGTGCTTATAGGATAGAAATAATCTTGGGAAAACTCTGTATCCCCTTGAACACAACCTCAAACTAATTTAGGATGTGAAAAGTCACCTCCTTGCTATAACGATCCACATTAGCATGATGAGTAGCTAGCCAATGTATACCAAGGATTACATTAAAATCATGCAGGTCTAGTAAAATCAAATATGGTACCATCTCCTTTCCCCCAATCAGTCATGACTTGTATACCTACTCAACAATCATAGTCTTGCCAAGTGGAGTCGATATAGCTAACTCATACTCTAATGGTTCCGGTGTAGCATCAATCAGTCTTCTAAAAATTAGATTAATCATAATCCTTTTAGTGTTTTCTAAGTTCTCTATGTTCCTACTTCTCTACATCCTTTTGAAATCAGAACCTAGAACTTAAAACTCAAATCCAAGGTTTAGTTGCCTTACAGAATCTTTAAACCGACTTGGGGTAACATGTTTTCCCTAAAATCATCAAGTAAACTTAATGTCAGACTTCATAAAATAATCAAATCATCCTTAAAATATGTCAGACTTATCGAAATCATATCATATCATCTTAAGTTCAAGTGTATTTTTAAGATCTCATTCTAATGTTTTAGCTTATAACTTTCTAGTTCTGACTGTCAATCTTGACTAAAGCTATATTCTATAGAATCCTAAACCTGATGCTTTAATACCAACTTTGTCATGCCTAGAAACCCATATCAGTTGAACTATAAATTTTGGCACGTGACATTAAACCATTTCATTCTTAGTCTGATACCTTTCAATTTGCTTATAAATTTTTCACCTTTAATTTCACATACATATGTAGTGGAATTAAACTACTAAACAAAAACCATTCCATTTACATAGTTCGACATCTAATATAAATCAAGTAACAATTAAGATCTCAAATTAACTGAAATTTTAGCTAATGTTTTACATCTAATCAACTAAAACAAAAACTACTCTAGTATAAAATCTGAAACCAAATAAATGTCTCCAAAACTAAGTCTGAAATAAACAACTAAATATTAAGAATCTTAAATGTCTCAAACAAAAAATAAAGTGTCCAATCTAATATCTCTTGCTCTCAATCTTGATTGCCTAATCTGCAGTCTCCTCATCATTTGAAATGTTATCAATTTACGGTAAGCTTGACAGGCTTAATAAGAAAACATATAAACTTTACAGGAATATGGGTCAAGTCAAGCACGAATATAGAAATACAAAACTGATAGTTGCATGCTGTTTAGCAAATTATGGAGCTCTATAGTTCTAAACATTCTTTGAAAGCAAAAAAAATATTACACTGAAAAGAATTAACAAAATTGAATCAGATACATGAAACTAGTCCAAAACAGAACAAAACAAATAAGGAATCGATAGCGAAACTAAAACAGAACAAAACATATCAATCTGATATCAAAGCCAATACAATACACAACATTTAATTCCCTGTGAGAAGGTCACGTTTCACACCATTTAATCCCTAGTAAAAAGACCAATACGATTCACACCTACACTCTGGTGAGAAGAGACTACTATCTCACCCATAGGAGCTAGATCAATTCACCAATTTAATCTTCGGTGAGAGGGTCGATAATTCGCACCATATACCCGGTGAGATGGGTATTATCAAATATTCCCCTTGATGATAAAGGGTGGCTCATAACAGACAAACATTATTCCATTGCTATTTCTTTTAAACATTATAAAACTTGTAACATATTACTTCGAAAAGTAACCGATTTCAAAACGATTTTCAAATAAGAAATGCTTGATCCTCCTAAGCACATAACCAAGAAGATTTCCTTTGTAAAAATAAGAATACTAATGTTTGGACAAAACGTTTCTATATAATTTTCAAAATTCGATAAATCCTTCTCTTTCAATAATATTTTGAAAAAAAATTATTGGAAAATCCCATCCTTTGAAACTAAAGCATCAATTAAATTTGGAAAACACTTTGCTTTTCAAAACAATCAAAATCTAAATTAGTTTAAAACAATCTCATGAAAATTCCCTTTAAAAATCGAATTAAGAACCCCAATTACTTAAAAAACACAACGTAGAAAATACATGGTTCTTTGCAAAACAATACTCAAATGTTTCTAAGGGCCAAAAGGGTTCAAAAACAAGTTTACTCTTTAGGTTTTATTTACAGACATGATTTCTCTTTGCAAAAGATTTGTTCTAACAGCTTAAACAAATCAAAACATTCATGATTCTTTAAAAAATTGAAATCAAAGTAATCTAAGAACCTAGGAACAATATAAGCAATGCGTAGTCTATACGTTTACTTACAAAAACAACATTCTTCATCTAAGATCTTAAAGGAAGACGTGCATAGATCATATGTTTACTTGTTTGATCGAAATCGAAAATTTTTCTAAGCTTTATGTTCTTCACCAAAAATCCCCAAAAATCTTTCAAAACCTTGTTGTGTCTCTTTCTCTTTCTCCTTCTTTTGTTCTTAGGGTTTGTATGTCAAATTAGGTTGAGTTCTATTGCTTAAATAGACCTTACAAGAGTCCTAAGCGAAGTAGAAACCTTTCCCAAGTCGAAAACGGAAGTTTCTAATTCACGAAATTCCTTTTTGTCGTGATTTTAGTGCTTCAAGACATATTTGAGCACTTGAAATGGCATGTTCGAGTGCTTGAAATGACATTTGAGCGCTCTGGAGTAAAACATTACAAAGTAAAACACTCAAAACATTCTCTAAGGAACTCCAATTCACTCACCGTTTGTTGCTTTGGAAAGTAGACTTTTAAAGCTTTCTATTGATACATGGTTTGTAGGGTGATTCCTATGGAATTGTTACAGGTTTACTTATGAAGTTACTCTAAATCTGTTGGTCTGTTAGCATAGACACTTTGTGGGAAAACAATCATAACTTCCTTCTAGGTAACTTGAAATTGTTTGTCGTTCGTTATGTTGGAAAAGTAGTCTCCTAGAGATTTCTAATGGTGTATAATTTACAAATTTGTTATCATGAAATTTACACAGGTTTATCTTTAAAGTTACTCTAAACAAGTTGTTGAATGTGCATTTAAATCCTATTAAATGTATGCAAAGCATGTGCGAGGTGTTACACCTAGCCTATTAACAAACGATAATGGTGGAATGAACTAGAACACAAGAGGCTAAGAGAATGAAGGAGTTAGTCAAACTTTGGAGGGAAAGCTTAAACAAGTAAACTGCAGCTCTGAGGGAATTATCACAACTTGTAGTGGCAATGAACCTCAAATATGACCAGTTCGCTTGTCAATTAAGCAATGGAGAATGTGGTAATGCCTCAAGCCATACTGGGCTGAGACACCACTCATCCAAAGATTTCGTCAATATGAAATATTTAAAACTTGATTTTCCTTATTTCGATGGAGATAATCCAAAGGGTTGGATTTATCAATGTAATTGATTCTTTAATTTCAACAACATTAGAGTGGAAGACATTGTTTACATTGCTTCAATCCATTTGGGAGATGAAACACTCAAATGGTTTCAAAACTATGAAACCTTGAAACTCATGTGGATTGGAAGATGTTCACTAAAGATATATCTATACGGTTTGGGCCGTGAAAATATGATGATGTGGTGGGTCAACTCACCAAACTTAAGCAAGGAAGTTTTGTGTAAGTTTATCAGATCAGTTCGTGATTCATGGAACGAACCAACAGTCTATCCAAAGAATTTTTTGTGAGTTGTTTCACAAGTGGGCTACAAGCAAAGATACAAAATGGTGTTATAATGTTGAAACCTACTACATTAACCCAAGCCATTAGGTTGGCTCGTTTACAAGAAGAAACCATGGATGTGATGGTTTATAAGGCTCGAGCACCTCTTAAGCAAAGTACATCCTCTTCTACACTGAACATACCGGCAACAGAAGCTAATATACCACCCATTAAGAGGAGATCCAAGCTTAAATGGAGGAAAGAAGGGCTAAAGCATTGTGTTTTCATTGCGACCAAACGAGGTGGGACTCCATTGCAAAAAATGATAACTTTTCTTATTAGTAGAGGATGAAGAAGAGGTCGTAGAGATGCTAGAAGGAGATTAATCGGAGGAAGAACATGCACCAACAAAAGAACCAATTATATTGGTTCCCGCATTGGCCGGTTCGAATGCTTATCACACCATGAGAATGTGAGGATGCATCAAGCGTAAGCTAGTTACCATTTTTTTTTTTTTTTTTTGACTCAAGGAGTACACACAATTTCTTCGACCTGATGATTACAAAGAGAATAAGATGTACGGTCCATCAAACCAATCCTCTCCCCATTTTCATGGCGGATAACACTAAAAGTAATTAGCTTGGCTGTTTGCCAACAATTACAATGGATAACGCAAGGGATGACCTTTGAGATGGACATGTGTTTACTCCCATTAGGGGGTTGTGATATAGTGTTGGGGGTCCAATAGCTTGCAAATCTTGGACCCATAGTATGGGATTTTTAGAATCTCTATATGGAATTCACGAAAAAGGGGCATTGACATGTCCTACATGTTGTGTACTTTAAATATTAGAGTAGGGTATTATAGGTAAAAAATAGTATGAAAAGTACTTTGTCTTTATGTGGTTTTGTCTTAAATGGGTATATGATTTTGTATGTCAAAAACTATTCAAAAGGTAAAGTTTAGTCCCACATTGGAAATGAAAGAAAATTGAAAGAGGTTTATAAGTTAAGCCTTTCCCCATAGCCTTTGAAGACATGCAAGGAGATGTTTGCATGCATGGAGCGGATCAACTTGGGTACATCAGGCCAAGAAAAGGGTGGTGTGCATGCAGGCGGCACACACGCAAATGCCTCATACAAGGGGGTGCAAATCTAATCCTATAAGCCCAAAAGAACAATGCCTAGTTTTACCACTTGTCATATACACAATGATTTTTAATATACATATGATTAAACCATATTTTTAATAACCAACTTGGTTTAACTTATAAAATAATTGTTTTGACCATTAGTTTTTTGAACTATTTTGACTGCTTAGTTTTGCATAGTTTTGGCAATTAAATTTCTTAACCATTTTACCACTAATGCACCTTTCCATTAAGAGATGTAATTTATGGTCGTTTACTCTTGCATCGTCTCCTATCACACTTCTCGGGAAACATATGCCTTTTCGCAAGGACAATTTTTCCCTTAATGCATTTTTATAAAGAGTCATGTGTTCGTTCATTCATGTCTTTTAGAATTCTATTTAAAGGGGGATGTACCATAGTTTTGATTACTTCAAATTCTTTCCCTTCTCTCTTTTTAATGTTATTACTTGATATTTTAAAGCATATATTGAAGATAACTACAACAACAACAAACAGCCTTATCCCAACATACATTGAAGATAACTAGTGTTTAAAAATAGTTTCAAGTCAATAACTTGATTCGCTTATTGCAGAAACACAGTGTTTGTTGTACTCCTAGAGTCTTCCTTGCCTGCAACCCATTTGCTAACTTATAATGGGAATAAGTAAAGACTTAAAGAGAGCGTTTTATGTGTTGCAAACTAGTCTACTACAAACCATTTTCACTTCTCTAATTTATTTCAATAGCCATTAAATCACTATTTATACCAAGAATTCTAAGTCTTTACTTTATTTTAATGGTTGCATCATCCTCTTCAATGCTTAACCTGAATGCACTCAAACTTGAGAATTTTGATGGAACCCATTTCGAACGATGGAATAGAAAATCCATTTTATTTGGACTACTTTGAAAATTGCACATATCCTAACATTTATATGTCCAACTATTTTCGATGATGCTACTGTTGATGAAATCCAAATGAAACAAAAGTGGGAGGCAGATGATTACACATGCAGGTTACATATTGAATTCGTTAGTAGATTCGCTCTTTGACGTCTAACAACCTATCAAGATTGCAAAAGACTTACGGGAAACGCTCGAAAAGAAATACAAGACGGATGATGCTAGATACCAACCATATCTTGTAAGTTAATTTTTAAATTTTACTATGATGGATGAAAAACCCATCTTTGATCAGCTCCAAGCTATTATTAATAATTTAATTGCCAAAGGATCCAATTTCGATGAACATTTACTTGTTAATATGGTAATTTCAAAATTATTGTCTTCTTAGAAAGATTATAGAAGAGTTCTTAAGCATAGTAAGTTACAGATAACTATGGAAGAACTTCTTCAACACCTTCATATTAAAGAAGAACTCATATAAGGGAGAAAACTGAAGAGAAATCCAAAATTGTTTATAAGGAAAATTTAATTGAAACTGTTGAACCAAATCATAAAAAGCACAAGAGTTGGAGACATTCTCACCAACAAAAGGACACCAAGAAAGACAAGAAGAAGAACCAAAAGAAAGGAGCATGTTATCATTGCGTGAAACCGGGACACTTCAAACGAGATTGTCATTTCCTTAAGAAGGCGCAAGGAAATGTTGTTCAAGACAATTTGGTTATAATGACTTTTGAGATTAACATTGTAACACCCCATACAATTTCGAACATGTGTCACACTTATGTTTTGTACGTATTTCATACACACTTAGAATGATTTAAATGCTTATGTAATGACTTGCAAATTTGTGCAACTTTATAGACAAATCTGTACAAATCTAAGAACATTCGGTGAACAAACTTTATATCATTGGAAATGTATCGAAGTTTAGATTCCAACGCAACAAACAAGCGAATCGGACATCAAACGAATAAGTTATGATTGATTTAGTGCGTAAAGGTTGAAGCAGAGAAAAAAATTAAAAAAATACTCGGCTCGGGCCGATCGATCTAGAGGACCCCCAATCGATCCTGTTAGGGTGGCTCGATTGATTCAGCTAGGTAGCCCAATGGAGATCAATCGGAATTTTGCCGTCGTATTTGGAAACTTGATTTTTCAAGTTGTTTCACTTCGAGGGGTTTTTTATTTGATTTGAGACTCCTTTAGAGTCTTAATAAACATAAGATTTTGACCTAATTTGACACAAAATCTCTAAAGAGCAAAGGAGATGAAGAACAAGGAAAAAGCTAGAATTTGAAGAGATTTTTGGGATTTTCGAAGGAAGATATAAATACCATGTGGAATGAAATGGCTGGTTGCATTAAAAGAGTAGCAAAAGAGGTTCTTGGAGAAAATAGAGGGAAAGTGCAACCATCTAAAGAAACGTGGTGGTGGAATGATGAAGTCTAAAAAACCATTATAGATAAAATATGTTGTTATAAGAATTGGCAAAAGACTACAAAAATAGAAGATCTAGAAAGATATAAAAATGTTAAAAAAGAAGCTAGGAAAGCTGTAAACGATGCAAAATTTAGAGCATATGATGACCTTTATCATAAATTGGGTACTAGGGATGGTGAGATTGGTGTATATAAACTAGAATAAGGGATAGGAAATGTAGAGACTTAGACCATGTTAGATGCATTAAAAGTGAGGATCAGAGAGTCTTAGTAAA
>JAOXJP010226664.1:0-11445 GCA_025762735.1 Platanus orientalis | reverse complement strand
AAAATGTCTTTGTTATTTTTTATTTTTTGCACAAAATGAGTCTAAGGACACGACATTGCACCAATACATCACTCTCATGAGCCCTTATCTAGGTCATTACACACCAATGGACAAACATTGGATTACCACATAGGATGGGAACAACGTTTGAGTAGTTACTACTATGTCAATGCGGCCATTCTGAGTTACCTAAGCCAGTTACCACTCTATGATCCAATTATTCCGAGAGGTGTTTCGACTGGTACACTTCATCTTTTAGAATCTCAATAAAGCATGCATATTTAGTCATTTTTAGGTTAGAGTTATTCAGGCTACACTCAATAGCTTAGAGGTCTAGCTTTAGGTTTGTTTGTCGTGATTTTGATTGATTGCTTGAATGATTGATTGGAAAAGAACCAGGAATTCATGTCCGACTTGATAAAATTAGTCGAAATTATTTGTTTAGATAATTAGGTCCATATTTACCTTCTTATCTAATTTTAAATATCTCTCACCCCTTTTGTATAATATGTATAACGTGATGGAGTAGATTGCATAGACATCCCATAATTAGAACAAGTAAATCAAACCATAAAAGAATAAGGAAAATGAATAAATAAAAGTTACCCTCAAGTAACTAAAACATGTAACTAATCTAATGTCCAACATCATCTCAAACAAACAAAATAAAAAGAAACTTCAAAACGTGTCTAAAGTCACTCAGGGTTAATATATACAACCCATTAACCAAAAAAAAAAGTTTAAATACATCCTCAAATAAACAAAAAGTAGATCGAATCCTTTCTAATCTTCTCCCCCCTCATCCTCTGTAGGAGGATTAGCCATCAAGTCAGGCCTCCTCTCCTTAAATGTTTCTCTCCTCACCCCTGCTTTACTCGTATGTAAACTCGAACCTCCCTAGAATAAATAGCAACATCTTTATAGGACACAGTGGTAATCAATCCCCTCATAGCAAGACCTATCTCCTCAGCCATTTGTGGAGGAGGAACATGCTCAACTCCACCATGTCCTAAGCTCGTGGACCCACCAACCTCAAGCTTAGTGGAAGGCATCTCAGTGTCCCCCGCAGCAGCTTCAGTATCCCCTGGAATGGGGATCTGTTCCTATAAATATAAAAAATAAACACACATGTCAAAACCCACTTAAAGAAAAATGTTTAAAAGAAAACTAAATAGTCATGTGTTTTTACCTCCTCTGCCTCCGCTCCTTGGCTCACCTCTTAGGCCATGACCTCAGTCAAGTGAGCCTAGTGCTTTTGCCATACCAGAACAAAGCACCTTGCCAACTTCCGGAGGGCACTGAGGTACACCTCCCTAGAAACTTGCATAAGTATACAAAACTTTGATAAAAAAATTAAAATGCTTAAGTTTTAAAAATTAATTACTTAAAACAAGTCAAAAATCATACCTGAGTAGTTGCTTCAGGAGGCACCCAAACCTCGGGGAGCTCGGCCTCTGGCAAGAGCTCCTCACTTACCCCACCTTCGAGGTTGGTCACGAGTACCACCTCGGTCACCATTCCCATCAAGTTGGACTCAGCCGGTGGAACTCTCCTCTTCCTCTCTTGTCGGACAAGAGGTGTTGGTTCCTCTATAGGCTATGCCTCAGCTGCTTATTAAAAGTCAAACAAGTTAAAAATTATCAAACTAAAAGAAAGAAAAATAAAGAAAATGAACAAATGTTTTTTAAAAATAAAATAAAGCTCACTTGAGCCTCAATGGGGCCACCCAAGGGCCCACAAGTCTGAGTGGCCCACCACTCACTATAATTCTTGGCCTAATCCAGGAACACAGAGGCCTTGATGCCCTCCTCCCCTCTGCCAATCTCCCCCTTAGTGTCGATCACTTGGGGAGGTGAGTGTGGGACCGCAAAGTCCTCTACTCTGACCCCAACCTGCCTCCAGTACCTATCTTTGAGGTACATGGTGACCTCACCAAGAGCCACTAGCATAACCCTCTGACAAGACCAACCCCAGGCTAAGGTCTGGTCTCGAGCATCCTCTACCCCTAAGGCCCAATGGGTCCACGGGCGCCACTTGATCTGCACAAAACATAATAGAACTTAGAAAATGATTTGCAAAAGAAATGAAATCATGTAAATAAACTAAAGCATTGTGTACTTACCTGGTCAGCCGTCAGAAGATCTAGCTTGCATCGGAATGCCGAGATGGACTTTCGAACCTTATGATGAGTGTTGGCAACCTTCCACCTCGCCACACAGGGGAAGTGGAACACCTCCTCGCCTCTCTACCTAGGGGCCAAGTTAGGGAGGTGCTCATAGCACCACACCTGCAAAAGAAAAAAAAACATGATATGTATGTCAAGTTAAGAAAGTAAGAAAAGAAATAAAAGATGAAAACTAAAACAAAGAAAGAAAGTAAGTCATACCTCCTATAGGAAGCATAGCCCCATGAATGCATATGGTCTCTGCCCGATTGAGATCTCACTGATATTGGAGTACTTCCACCCAAGGGCGAACCTACCCTAACTCTGTGTGGCCACAAAGTCTAGATCCTCCAAAGTCAGCAGTAGATAGAAATACACCCTATTGTTCTTCCCGTAAAAGATCGAGCGAGTCAGCATGTAGATCAAGAAAGCCTGGGTAGAGAATGCGATCTCTGCCAATGTACTTTGGTCGGTAGCTCAAACATAGTCCTTCTTAAACCAAGAAGGAAGGACACCCTTCGTGCCCTTGTAGTATGCTACGGGTTGAGGCCCTATGCATCGAGCCACCAACTCCGGGTCAAAGTCCTTCGAACTCGGTGGAGGTGTGCCATCCATAGAGAGCTCGGTCATCATAAAGAAATCAATGGGGGGTTAGCCTGATTTACCCCATCAGAAGATGGAAGGTGTGTGAAATGGGGGACCACCTCTCAGCCAACGCTAATAGAAGAGCTTTGTCGGTCTACAACACTGGCAAACTCAGAAAAAGGCTAAAACCCGTGGACTTCACCCAGTCTTGGACATGGGAATGCATGCAGCCCTATAAAGCCAAGACCCCTAACTAAGAGTCGTGGCGCTTTACTTTTCCCCTGGCCTAAAAAAGGAAACATGCTAAAATATGTTAGAATGGTGTTTAGAAGCAAAAGAAAGCAAAAATAACTAAAAAAAAAAAAACAAATATGTCTCTTAGGCTTAACGCTTGATTTTTAGGCTGATGCCTGATTTTCAGGCTGATGCTTGATTTTTCAATGCCTATTTTTTAAAACAGTGAAAAATCAGGTGTTACTCCTGTAATTTAGAGCAGTGATTTTCAGGCATTGGAAAACTTGAAAATCACCCAAAAACTTGAAAAATTCATTCTAAATTATTCAAATATTAAAATCAAAGTAATATAATTCTATTCTAATAATTAAAAACCTAAAAAAGTAATGAAATCTAAAAGAAAATAACCAAAAAAGCAAGCAAAAAGCATTGAATCAAAACAAAATCAAAGAATAGTAAAAAAACCACAAAATCAAAAAGAAAATACATGAATAAATAAAAAACTTACCACATCCACATTAGGGTGCTTCCATAAAGCTTTCTCTTGTGCTAAGAGAAGTGGGAAGTGGCGACTTGATCCTCCTTGACTTATTGTTGATGATGAAAAATGTGATTTTTGTTAAAAAATGAGAAAGTAATAGAAGAAAATATTGTGGAGACCTCTCTTATAGTTTGTAACCGAAAATAGCAATTTAAAACACAAAAAGACAAAAGACCCAACCGCAGGTCATTTAAAGTTGTAACTGCTCTCAATGCCTAATCGTGCTCCCAACGCCTGATTTTTAATTCAATTAAAATTAGGTGTTGAGACAAAAAGTAGGCGTTAGGTTTAATTTTTGCAAAATATTGTTTTCAACTATAAAATGACATTTCTAACCCTATATTCATGCTTGTGCTTACAGACATGGCTCACAAACCCGTGTAATTAGATGCGTACTCTACCATTTCTGTGAATTTCATAAATACCCTAATTGCCCTTCCCCCTGAAGAATGGGAAGTTTGGAAAAGTCAAAATCGGCTAGGGGCCGCTTTAGCCTTAGCCCAAATCAACCTGGATTGGCCACTGATAGAAGCAACCATTTCCTTTTGGGATCTGACATCTATGGTTTTTCGCTTTGGAGAACAAGAGCTTACGCCCACTATTAAGGAACTCGAATCTTCTTAGACTAGGAACATTGTCTCGGTATTAGTGCCATCATCTTAGCTCACAAGCCTAGCTACCTGAAAGGCTTCCATGCAATGGACATCTCTAAAGCCTCCCTACCTAAGGAAGCTACAAGAGAATATTTGTACTGCCCTTTTGACCTTTTATTGGAAAGAGGTTGAAAGAAAGTTGGTGACTTCAACAACCCTGTCAAGTTTAGAGCATTCATTTTAGCAGTCTTAGGACAACTTTTGCTATCACATTGCCGCCATCACATCAATGGTGTCTTACTCAACATTTTAGACCAACATTTACAGAAGAAGACACTTGCACCTATGATCATCTTAGAGACCATCTCAGTCTCTCACATTATGCCCGACATCCCAAAGGGTGACTATATGGTTGCCGGGCTTTCTTACAAGCTTGGTTGCGGGAGCATCTCTCCATCCTTGCATCCTTCCCGGCTTATGTTTGTCTCACAAGATCTAACTCCAGCATAGATCCATATCAAAAGCCGACCCTGACCAAACAAAGTGACTACATCAGGCTATCAGAAGCTACTAGCTGCCATGCTTCTTGAACAAATTATTTGACGTGTCATGTGGGACAAAGAACGCTACCCACTTCTTACTACTAAGGACTGCACACACATGGTTATCACAGGAGTCCACCAAAGCACTCCCTATGTACCCATATGCATCCTTTGGTAATTGGCACTTAGGCAAGATCTCTTCAACTTCCCCACGGGTCTTCGAAGTATATGCAAACTTGACCACCGCACAACCAATCATACACTGTCCACACTAGTTGCTTTGTGGGATAGCTCGCACACCGGAGTCTCAAGACATCCACAGCTAGTATCCGTGAAAACACAGGCCATGACACCTGCATATGAGCATTGGCTTTCACACAAGCCTCCTCTACAACCTACTACACCTGTAGTATCCACTTCTTCAAATAAGAGGTAGTGCACCGAATCGACATCTTCATCATGTACAGAGCCTTATCACACTCAAGCAGAGTATGAGCAAGCATTTACAGACTTAGTTGAGGAACAGGCTTCATATGCCCAAACCAAAACTACCTTAGAAGCTGAGATACTTTTGCGTATAGAGGCCGAGGTCTCATGTGAGTGTACCCTGCATTGGAACAGAACTCAAGCCGAGCTCATTCATTCTCTAAAAAATGAGCTCAATGACAATAGGACTTCCCACGAGGATTTGGGAATTGAGATGAAGTGTGGCAACAACATGGCTTTTGTATAAAATCAATGGATACAATCATGGGTTCACAAGCTAAGGGAAAATATATTCTCCTTGGATTACAAACTAGTGTCACCTCCACCACCTCCAGCGGTGCCTAATCTTTAGATTTTGACTTTATGTTATCTTTTTGATGTATCAGGGAAAGAACCCCCTCCTTTTGTAATCATTTCCGATATATATAAATATATATATATATATATATATATATATATATATATATATATATATTTGTACAAAGTTTTGTTTTCAAAATTCCGTAGTTGATTAAATGACATGAATTCACCTATATGACATATGCACTTATAAGAGCACATAGCTATCAATTGTGAATAAATGAAAAGAATGAATCTTACAAAATAATAGCAATGAATTTCTTTTCTATTAATTCAGTTAAGCAAGCTATAATTGCTCCCCTAGAGACTTAGCTATAGAAGTAGAAGAAGGCACAACATAGCAAAGCTATGGCCAACAAGTCAACACCTCCTCCTGCCCCAAGTACTACATGTCTTACCCTCCCAGATATCCACAAGAAATCCACCTCCTGCTAGGACCAGTCCAGGAGATACCCTCTCAGATGGGTTTAAATCAGAAGTGGAGTGATTAATGGGGGACTTCATGTCGCGGCATGGTTAGACCTCCACCCCCAAGTTTGGTCAATCCTCTTCTCCACCCTAAATCTCTTCACCATCCCTTAGCCAACCCAGCACTAGTGAGCAGCCTCAAATTCCTACTCTTTCTGAGTTCGAGAAGCTGATGTTCAAGTATTTAATGAAGCAAGGAGGACCCAGCGGCTAAAGCACATTATCTAAGCCATAACCTCCTAGCACTGCCAAGTAGACTTTTCCACATGGCTCATCACACACATAAGGCCCCATATATGTCATGACACTGCTTTGAGCCACAACTACATACATACAATCAGAACATAGGGCTGTCTTTGACCTAGAAGAGCAATATGGGCCGTCTACTTCAAGCATAAAAGGTAAGGAGAGTCTTGCTCCTCCAAAAGATGAGATCAGTGCACAATTGGCCAAGTTAATAGCAGAGGTTGAGTTAATGAAAGTGGGGTAGTTTTCCATCTCTATGGACTTTGAGGATCTTTGTATCCACCCTGGGGTGTATTACCACCAAACTTCCAAATGCCAAATGTCGAGAAGTACAATGGTATCACTTGCCCTAGGATGCACCTCTGCATGTATTGTAATGCTATGTTCTAGTGGGGACATGATGAGCGGAGCTTGGTCCAGATGTTTGGCTAGACCCTAGAGAAGAATGTAAGAAAATGGTTGACAAGCTAAGAGAAGAGAACCATTAGTACATGGAGGGCTTTGACACAGTCATTCCTTAATCATTACAGGTTTAACCTTGAGCTGCTTCTAACTAGAGAGGAGATCAAAGGAATAAGACCTGCATCAGGAGAGAGTATCAGGGACTTTGCCTACAGGTCGAGATTAAAGACCTCCAACCTAAAACACCTTATATCCGAGGAGGACATGATATCAACCTTCATGAGGATATTGGGTCCCATTTATCAGCTAATGCTCTTGACTGCATCACATAACAACTTCGCTAAGGTTGTCGATAAAGCTATAAAGGTAGAGTTAGCCACCAAGGCAGGCTTGGTACCAGATGCACCTCTCACCCCAACCAGTTCCACCAGAAGTACTCGAAAGAAGGCAGCCATCACTTGGCCTGAAGCCAATTTTGTTCAGGCCATTGAGGTTCCTCGGCCTAGTCAGAACAACGGTCATGTTCTGCCTCTGCCACAGCCAACCCTGAGTTATCCAACAACAATGAATATTATTCCTCCTTAAACACAGTAGTTTTACTAACCCAGATACCCAGGTACGCCCAAAGAAGAAAAGAAAAAGAGAAAATTCACCCCATTGCCCTACTCCTATAAGTACATCATGAAGTATCTCATTAAGAAGTTGTTGTAGTTGATTGATCCAAAATCTTCACCTTACTCTCTACCTTTCCGCTACAACCAAGTAGAACATTGTGCATACCATCAAACCCTAGGACACACCATCGATAGGTGTTTCTGCCTAAAACACAACATTCAAGACCTGATCGATGAGGGTAAGGTATCATTTGACCCCACACCCACCAACCCTCCATAAAATTTCAACATTATCCAAAACCCACTCCCTGACCACCAGTCACCAAAAGGGGTCAACTTGATAGGTCTCACCAACACCCAATTCAACCCTTCTAGCTACATCACCAAGATCTCAAAGCCTAAGAAAGTCATTTTCCTACCCGATACCAATCAAGTGTCTACCATAAATGGGTACTTCCCAGAGCCCATTCCCCCTCCTGAACATGAGCACTTACTCACTCATATATGGGATACAGCCCAAGATAGCCCAATCACAGTTCTTTCCCCTGACATCAACATGTATGGGGAATGCTCAACAACTCATGACCCATTTTCATCACCCCATATCATTCCACCTCCATCACTATATGCCCAGCTCACCGGTCTTTCATTCCCTTACCAAGTCATCAACATTCCCCCACCCACTAGAATCCAATACTTGCTGAACCAAGTCCCCTTGGGCTATTTAGTCGAGGAAGTCATAGATCCTAAACTTTCAAAAGACAAGTTAGATGAGCTCACAACCTTTATTACCCGGTTAGGTAGAGTCTCCAAGCTGGTTTCATATATGTATCCTGAAGGTAAAGGGAAAGAGTAAATGGTAAAAGAAGAAGGTGAGACAGAGGCATAGAAATAGACCAAAGAAGTGGAGGAAAATAGAGAGAATGAGATTTTTGAGGCAGCTATTCAAAAGTCTCACCTGTTTTTGATCGAGTAGTTATCCAAGACACCCACATAGGTCTCAATCTTGGGCCTTTTGTTGATGTCAGAGCAATACATGGAGATATTCTTGAGCATATTTAGAAAGTCCTTTGTGGACGCATCAATCACACCGAACAGGGTGGAAAACATGGTAGCCAGAGTGTCAACACCATAGGTCATCACATTCTCATAAGATGAGATTCCTGAGGGCAACACAATGCACAACAAAGCTATCTACATAATAGCTCACCACTCAGACATGTGTATCCCCCTTATCTTGGTAGACAATGGGTCCACCTTGAATATCTACACCAAAGATACACTGGATACATTTGAAATTCCCTTAGACTATATGAAACCCAACCCCTGTGACATAAGGGCCTTCGATAATTCAGTGAGTCGTGGCCAAGGAGAAGTGTTTATTCCCCTAATGATGGAAGGGAGAATGTTCCAAGTTTAGTTTCAAGTGCTGAGTATACCATCCTCTTTCATAATGTTATTAGGAAGACCGTGGATCCATTAGGCGGGCATTGTTTCATCCACTCTTTACCAGAAAGTCAAGTTTATCATTAATGAAGAAGTCATTATAGTGCTAGTAGATACAAATGTCATTACAATTATAGGGAAGAAAATACTAAGAGTCCAGAATTTATAGGCCCCAAACACTTTCACCTTATATCAGTTTGAGGTTGTGCATATAGAGAAAGAAGCAGTAGAGCTAGAAAGGAAGGCTAAAATACTTCCATATAAGTTTAATATGATGGCCAAAATGAAGTTCGATTTGAACAAAGGCTTAGGCAAACATTCTCAAGGAAGGAAGAACCCTATCAAAGCCATCAGAGTGCTGTATAAAGCATGCCTAGGCTTTAAACCTCTCATCAAACATCAATTCAAGAAGAACAAGAAGAAGAAAGTCGATCGCAAGACTGCACTGCATTTTGTATAAGCTTCTGAACTACCGTAGACTTGTGAGACCCTACCAACTAATCCACCAGCTCAAACAGTACCATCCAAGCCTAGAATAGAACATATACCAGTAGAACTAGTCATTATTCCACCTTCAATCATCAATCAACATCCTACCTACCATCTTGAGGCTGCTCCTTCTACCCACATGTCTACTTTTAAGCCATCTGTCCCTAAGGTCAGGGAAAGCTTAACCCCCAACACCTTAGAACATAAGGAGGACAACCCAACTCCTTTGAGACTACTCTCTCTTCCAGGAGATGTCATGGAAGTGCTACAATCAGTTATTACGAGCGGAGAGCTAGACTTAAATGAATTTGACCCTAACCAAATCAACATGTCGGAAACATGGGTACTCGTGGCAACCATAGAGTAGATCAGACAAGCCAACTTAGCCACAATAGAAGACCAAGACTAGGTGATGGATTGATTGATCAAGAAAAAAAGGCTAGGAAGAGCCAACTCTTCTCTACTCCAGTTTATGTTTTTTGAAAGCTTTTAATTTTTTCTTTCACCCTTTTGTATAAGAACTATATAAGACTTGATCCTTACCAACTCATGAATTTTCAAAGCATTCGACCAGTGCACCTGTAAGCGGTACGTAGGCAACCTAAAACATAGCTTTAGGCCCAGTCACTTTTGAAAAAGAATCTTTTTTTCTTTACCTTTGTAGCCAAAAAACTACGTGCAGCTTAATCTTGACAGATCAACGTTTTCAAAAGCATTTATGCTAAAAGTCAAGTATGTAGGAAACCTGAGAAGTAATTTTAGGCTCAGTTGCTTTTAAAAAAAATGTAAATTTGGTCCACCCTGAGACTAGAACTATGCGTGACTTAATCCAGGCTAAACAAACTTTCCTAAGCTTGTGATCAGCGCAAACATCTAGTATGTAGGCAACTTGGAGTTGATTCCAAGTCTAGTTGCTCTTCGAGTATTAAATACCCATTTCATATAAATTCATACTAAAAAACTTTTCTTTAAAAAATAGGAATAAGAAGAATGGAATGATGGAGAATTAATGCCAAAAGAGGTGATCAAGGTCTTTGAGCGTCAAGAGAACCAAAATCTTTCATCAGTAGATGACCTCCAAGAGATCAATCTTGGGTAAAAAAATTATGCCTAGAGTGGTTAAAATTGGGACCCCTAGCACTTTAGATCTAGGGCATGCCTTGTTAAATCTACTTCAAGAGTACATAGACATCTTTGCATGAACCTATGCAGACATGCCTGGTCTAGACACAGACCATGTTGCCCATAAGTTTCCCACTAACCCGGATATTCACCCTATTAAGCAAAACCCTAGGTATCATTTCTCATCTTCACAGTTTTGGCTGGGGGAAAGAACTTTGCTAGAAACTTTTTAGCCAAGTCGTCCCATGTAGTTATGGTTAACGGTGGAAGTGAGTTTAACCATGCCTTTGCCTTGTCTCGGAGGGAGAATGGAAAGAGTCTCAATCTAATTGCATCATCAGAAACTCCGTTATGTTTAAAAGTATCACATAACTCTAGAAAATTAGTTATTTGAGCATTTGGATCATCATGTAGCATGCCATTGAATTGCACTATTGAAGCCACCATTTGAAGAATAGCTAGCTTTATCTCAAAGTTATTGGCTTGAATGGTAGGCCGTCTAATGCTAGAAGTAGCTCCGGTGACCAAAGGGACAGCATAATCTCCCAAAGTCCTATTTCAAAGTTGATCTTCCATTGTTTCATTCTCAGTTGTGAAATCCTCCTTCTCCTCATTCAAACGATGAAGGGTGCGTTCAATTTCAGGGTCAAAAGGTACCAAATCCAAGCTTCGAGTACGTCCCATGCACAACTCGGAAAACCTGAAAAGAAAAATAAAAACAAAATTAACAATTATGACTAAGATAAAAAATTTAAATTAACTTAGAACTAGTTGGTATCAAAAGTAATAGAAAATAAATAGTCCCCGGGAACGGTGCCAAAAACTTGTTGTGAAATTTCGCAAGTGCACGAAATCGTACCAAGTAATATAATGATAAGAAAGATGTCAAACCCACGAGGACTATTACCTATTACCTATTGAAATTGTTCTAATTCTAAGTTATTTGAAAATCAAGAAAAGTGGTGGATTTTGAATTTGAAAAACAGAAACAAATTAAATTAAATCAACAAATGAAGAATTGACCAAACACTTGAGAAGAAGAAGATTTCACCCAAGAAGAAAACACTAAGGCATCTGACTCACCTAACCAATCCAATCCCAAATCCTAACCATACAATCAATCAATTATCATCCTATTTGACGGCGAAATATT
>JAOXJP010226663.1:0-11446 GCA_025762735.1 Platanus orientalis | reverse complement strand
AAGGGTCATTTCTTGGTCAAGGTTATCATAGATTGAGAGATTAGCTGTTGCCGTTCTTGAGTAGGGTCTGACCTATGATAGGTCCTTTGAAGAAGAGAGGCTCAGGGGTGCATAAGATCTGAAATTACATCATTTGGACCACAAGAGAGGCTCTGGGGCTCATTCTCTGAGTAGAATGGGTAAAATGGTAATTTTTTGCCTATGGGTCGAAAAATGTGAAAATATGAATTTTTTGCCTGTGATGCTTCATGACTTAAAGGCTTATGTAGGCACAGAAATTTAGTAATCTGGATGACAAATAGTGAGTATTGGGTTTTTGAAGGTAGAAGGGTAAAATGGTAATTTTTTTAATTATGATGCTTTATTGGAGAAAGGCTTATAGGAGGCAAAAAACTTACTAATGACATGAATGGGGTTCTAAAATGTGGACCCTCAAAGTTTCGTTGGTGCTTTTGAGTGAAATTAGGGTTTGTCCTGAAATGGTGCTTTCTGGGTTGTAATAAGGTGCTTTGACTGATTCAGTTGCAACTGGAGTATTTGGAAAGACTTCTTTGGGGATGCTTAACCTCCTAGAGTCTAGGTTTTCTCTTCTTAAGCCATGGGTGCTTAGAGTCTTGATGCTTAAATGCTGTTATGCTGTCCTTATGCTATTACATGACCCGAGTCAAAATTTGGGTGCTGACAGAGTTTGAACCAGAAAACCTTTTAGACTCTACCATAACTTCTTACATGTCATAGTCTATACAATGCTTGTATTTTATAGTTCATGGAATTTACAACTTTTACATTAACAATCTCCCCCTTTAGGAATTCCATAACAAAACTTAAAATACATTAAAAATGAAAACAATGACTCTATAAACTAGCTGTGACCATATATCTTTGAGTAATGTTCTTTCAGCTCTCCCCCTTGATATATGTTTGGTTTTTGCATTATATCTCTTCTTTTGCATTGTGCTTTAGCTTTAAAAACTTGAAACTCATTTGACAAATAGCATACCTTTCTCAAACCAAGATTAGTCCAGTCAAATGATAAAGTATAAAGTGCACACAAGCAAGCACATGAATGGATATGAAGTGTGTATGCCCATGGAGTATAAATGAGGTAAACATTGTGCAAGTGATGTGATTTGAGCACAATGAGTTCATTTCCATGCCTTTTAGCTCAAGTTCATTAATTTTATTTTTACTGAGTTGCTTCCCCTAAATTCAACAACTTCTTTATTATTTTTAGAATTAAACATGTTTAAGCCATTTCTTCCAAAAAAAATTATTTGTCTCCCTCTAAATTCATTTTCTCTCCCTAAATTCATTCCATTATCTAAATTCATTTTCTCTTCTTAGAATTTAGAATTTCTCCCCCTATTTGTTATGGAAACGAAAGGTAAAAATAACACAAGAGACATAAGACTAGAGAGATATCAAAAAGCGGTATTTCCATTAATGTGTAAAAAGATTTACAAGTATGGGGCTGTGGATGTTGAGGTTCAGGGGAGGAGTGCTAACCCCTTTATGTGAGGGTTAGGCTTTACTTGGAATCGCCGCCAACTCGGGTTTAACTGGTGGAGTTGGACATCAGTTCTTCTCTTCGGGGAAGTAGAGAAATCTAGACCTGAAGGTCTAGGGGTTTAACTTCTAATACTAGTCTACATTCCTAAGATTGGGGTTAAGTTGTTTTGTTGCATTTGGGGAAGGTGTTAGGCACCCCAAATACCCGCATTTTTAGGGTGGCTTCTCCCATTCACATAAATCTTAAAATATGTTAATGCCTATACTTTGTGAATTCTGAGTTACGTATTTGCCGGATTTTTCTCAGGCTTAATGCCTAAATTTACCTTCAACGCTTGAATTTCAACGCTTGAATTTAATTCAGGATGAAATTCAGGCGTTGGTTCCTGAAAATTTTAGAAACTATCATTTCTATTAATTTATTCTAATTATAGGAGACCCCTCTAAATTGTTTATTGGTTAGTTCATTAGGGTTAGGTTCAACCTTGACGTAAAGGGGAGAAAATGAGAGAAGTTGTATTTTTATGTCTTTTAGGCTTAATGCCTGAATTTTATCTTAATGCCTGAATTTCCAACGCCTGAATTTAATTTAGGGTGAAATTTAGGCGTTGGGAGCTGATCAAATCAACATATTCACGTGGTCTTTTAAGATGGTTTGGGGGGGGTTAGGTTTAGAGAAGTTTCCTAGGGTTACACTATGCAACCCCAGGGGACATGGCATCTGCCCACGTGGAGATACGATCTCCTAAATTAGGCTACTTGGTCATTTGCTACAGGCCTAACACCTATTTTTTGGTCTGACACCAGAATGTTCAATGCTTGAATTTAATTCAGGGGAAATTTGGGTGTTGGGTGCTGGGGTCAGCAACCAACCTTGGTTTTTGGGCCACACATGTGGGGCCCAAAAGGGTAGGGTTTCTCCTGGGTCTTTACATTACACCTAGGTTGCATATGCACTTAACCAATTTTGAAAAACATGGTTTTTAACCTAGGCTTAATGTCTGAAATTCACTCTAATGCCTGAATTTCCTTCTCAACACCTGAAATTAAATTCAGGCATTGGGAAGAAAATAAGGGCTCACAGAGGTGCTCATGCAGATCATTGAATTTCAAAGGCTATGGTAGCCATGGGATAGGCCTAGAGAAGAATTAGCCCCCCCTGGGGTGGGTCCTAGATCTCCACGCCTGATCTCACTCTTGACTCCTATTTACTCTGCCTGAATTTTAATTCCATAAAATTTAGGCATTAGTTACTGAGAGAAAATCCAGTAGCTGGATTTCTTGAATTTGAGGCCCTTAGGGCTTTAAAAAAATGTGAAATTGTGCATGATAATAGGCAACATATATAAGAACAACATATAAAAAATTAGGCTCTAGATCATGCATACAAAAATAAAAAAAATCACAAATATTAAGCTAAACTTGGTCACTAAAGACCTATATTTTAGGGTGTGTTAAGCCATCTCGAGGCCTTCCACAACTCCTAAAATCACAAAATTAAATCTACTAACAGACATATATGTCTAGTATAACATACTCAAATTTGAGCTCTAGCAGATTTGTATAAAATTCATAAAAAATTATACACTAAGGCGTGCTCAGAAATAAAAGCAAGTAGAATCTGTTGAAACTCTATTGTGTAACCTGAATTGAAGCAATGAATTAACACAAATTGGATAGCATAACAGCTTGTCAAATGAGCATATGAACTTGGGGATTAGCAAAATACAAAGGGTTTAGGCTTACCTTGGGTCCAAATGGCCTAGAGTTTGAAAGATTCCTTCTTCTTCCTCTCTCCTCTTATTTTTAGGGTTTTTAGTTGTCAACCTGGTTATGCATGAAATTGGGGCTATTTATAGCTCCAATTTAAGTTAACATATGGCTAGGGTTCAACCCAAAATGGAGGGTGGGGATTAGTTTTAGGGGGTTTTGGGTGTAGAGCTAGGATTGATCTAAAATGAGTGGATGGGGTAAAAGGATTGTGTATCAGGTGACTTAGTTGAATGAAAAGCTACAATTAACTTGAGGATATGATGTGGAGGGTTGAGATGTTAGTGTGCTAGTTCACTTGGATAGGTGAGGTGGACAAAGGGTTGTGGGAGATGTCATTTGCTAGGTTTCAATTGGTTGGAATTTTCAATAGGGGCATTAAGATGCTAATTGGGGGGGACATGGGGGTACCCTAGGGATTTGAAATTCACTTTATAGATCTAAGGGTGAGGGTTGAAGGTGCACATTGAAAGATTTCAATCTAAGGGCTACCATTTTATCTCTCAGGGTGTGTGAATGCATTAAATGTCATCAATGAGCTAAGTTTGAAAAGACTTAGCTCATTAATGGTTATTTATTACTTTTAGGGTTTTCAAACTCTCTCTCTGCCGTCACGTCTCGTGATCTTTTGATCTCTAAAGTTGGCCAACTCACCATCATTTTTCGAGTTTACAGATACTCTGGTCGTGCTGAACCAATCAGAACCAAATTACGATAAGGGTAAGGGGTAAAATCATGGTTTTTTAGCTTGAAAAACTCTCATATGTACTTTAAAAGGGAAAGATGGTAAAATTGATCTGGAAATTGTTAAGTGATAGATGATCCCGGGTCCAAGTCAGCCATAGCTTCTGACTATGCTGAATTACAACGCCCAAGCAGAAAGCTGGGTTAAAAACCCTTTTTTAGGTAATCGGGGGATGTTGGACTGGACATGCTATTAATTTCTTTGTAAATCTCTACTATAGGCCATGTTTGGGGGACCTGAAGCTTGGGGAGTCCTAAAGTTACATGAGCTGACAGATTGGCTGTCAGATTCTTGAGCAGTTGCCAAAGGGTTTTCGAAGCAAGGTCACTTAGAGAGATTGCATTTCTGTAGCTGCCTGAAGACTGGTGGAATTGAACTACTGAACATTCTTTGAAGTTGAAGTTTTTGAAATGGTCTTTTGAGGACAATGGTGAAACTGAGAAAATGAGCCTGACTTTGCTATATTCCGAGCTCGGGAGAACTTTTAAGGGCATTCTGCGTGCCAAATATAGACGAAAAGTGATTTTTCTTGGCTTGAGCATAAATGATGGTTTGGGTCACAGGGTTTCTGTAATTTAGTGTGGATTTGATAGTCTGGTGGCCTTGAATTTACTGTGGGGTGGTCCTTAACAAACTGAATTTTTGAATGTCGGTTGAGCGTTTGATTTTTAGACCTAATTTATTGCTTTTTTTAGAGCATTTGGGGGAATATGAGTGGATAAGTTTTGCAAAAGTTCTATTTTTTCGAATGCCTCGTGATTTCGAAGAGATGAACATTGACTGATCCTGATTTAGAGGTCTGGAGAATATTCTGACTCTATATGAGCAAAATGCAGCTAAATAGCTTTTTGATCCCTTGGGGAAGATTTGAGATTTCACAGAGGTTCGAGATTTTGAAGTTCTCTTTTCAGACTTGAAGATTTGAAGCTAAGGTCAAGGACGAGATACCGCGATCGGCCTTTCTGAATTCAAATATCGAATGAATTTTAGAGAGCTCTTGAAAATGTCGTTTCTTGATCAGAGTTATCATAAGTTGAGAAATTGGTTGTTGCCGTTCTCGAGCAATATCTATTCTGTGATGAGTTCCTCAGAATTGGGAGACTCAATGATGCATAGGATCTAAAATTATACCATTCGGACAATGGGAGAGGCTTCAGGGATCCTTTGATGGTCTAAGGGTAAATTCTCTAAGGTGAAAATGGTAAAATGGTAATTTTTAGCCTACAGGTAAAAAAATGAAAACAAGAATTTTTTACCTGTGATACTTTATGACAAGAAGACTTATATAGGCGAGAGAAATTCAGTGATCTGAATGGTAGGTAGTGAGTTTTGGGCTTTTAAAGGCAAAATAACAAAATGATAATTTTTTTTTTAACTTGTGATGCTTTGTTGGAGAAAGACTTATGGAGGCTAGAAAACTTGCTGATAACATGGGTGGAGTTCTCAAATGTGGACCCTCAAAGTCCTATTGATACTTTTGTGAGAAATTAGGGTTTGACCTAAAATTGTGTATTTATGTTGTAATAAGATATTATGACTAATTCATTTGTGACTAACATATCCGAAAAAACTTCTTTGGGAATGTCTATCCTTCTAGAGTCCAAGTTTGTTCTTCTTAAGTCAAACGTGCTTAAAGTGTTGATGCCAAACTGTTTATATGTTGTCCATATGCAATCAAATGACCCGAGTCAAAATTTGGGTACTGACACTTGCATTGTATTTTGATCAAGTTTTCCTTGTTCGTGATTCAATGTATTTGTTTATCTAATTAATGCAAGTGAGTTGTTGATATTTAATTACTTGTTTGCATTCAATTTTTACTTTGTTCTTGGCTTATTATTTATCTGTAATCATTGTTAAATTTGTCAAAGTCCTCTTAATTGAGGCATAACCAAACCCACTTTATTTGTGTTAACTTCCATCAAGATTCAAAAGAATTTTTGAGGGAGAACAAACTAATTATGATATCCATCCAAATTATGAAATGCGGCCGAGAAGTTGAAAACAAACAGAAATGTCCAAATCTTATCATACGTGAGCTTGTAATGTAAAACCCTAGAAAACCTAAGCGATAGCATTACCAATACAAAACAGCACTGCTACAATGAGGTTTGGTAGATGTCCTTTTTAGCATATTTGCTTGCATTCTATTAATACGTATATTAAATTCTATTGTATTTACTGCATTCAATACTTCTCTTATGAGGGGATGGCTACGTATTGTTAATTTATAAAACCAAATCCGTCCCCTCGCTTTATGTTCACATCAACAACCTAAACTTGATGGTTTTTAGTTTAGGCTAATCTATATTAATACCAGCACGAAACAAAAGCCAAACATGTAAGGCAAATTTATCATTTGAGTATAAAAATCATTTGATCTTGTTACCGCCAAAATCCTAACCATCAGCTTGCAAAAACATGGTATGGAGAGATCATTTCCTCAGACCCCACAGCCACCTAACATAAATTCAAATCGTTTTCAGTTGGATCATATCAATGCTTGACAATGTCAATTTACTAGAACACCCTCCTTTACCAATGTGTATTTACCAAGATACAAGCATTCGTGTCATTTGTTGATAGGCATTGACATAAAAAAATTTCGTCTTTCTTTCTTTCTTTTTTATTTTATTTTGCAAGGCCATTTGGGTTTTGCTGATAGCTTTTTTTTTTTTATAGAATGAGACCCGAACCAGCACGGATCTTCTCCTGCCGCCTTATGATCTATTAAGGTCTTGTTTAACAGGTTGCACAATGTAATTGATGACAAAAAATGAATTACAATTTTTGAAAGATGATTTTCACTTTTTTCGTATCATGCCACCTTGTAGGCAGGACCTTAACAGGTCATAAGCAATAGGAGAGGATCCTTTTTAGACTCGAACAATCGACCGCAAAACAGCTTAACATCGCATAACAGCAGAATGCTGCAAAAGGGGTTCAACCCCTGCCCTATCTTAAGAGGATTCAGCCATCCAAACTCCCCTCTCATCATAGATTTACTCGATTATATCTTTAATTGTGCATTTGATTGTTTGAAAGTTTTCAAGGATAATGCTAGCATGTATTTGATACGAATAAAACCAATGTACGGTAGCAATCTCACTTTACAATAGGACCCACATAATTAATCAATTAATTATTTGAAATATTTGTACTTCCTGCTCCCTCACCTTTTGTTAAAGTTTAAACTTTAAATTAAACCAAAAAAAATGAAAAAATTAATCCACCTGTTACCGGCTGAGGCACAACTCCCTTACCGACCGGGCGCCAGCCTCCCATTCATCACTTTGTAAGAAAAAATTAATAAAATAATGCTGCAACCGGTTCACGGCCATCCGGTGGTGTCAGGTGTGCAACTATAAATCCAAAATATTCCATTGTGGGTCCCACTTCCAATTATAAAAGGCAAATAAATCACGACATTTCTCCCTTGTTTCCTTCACAATTTCCCAAATCACGACTGCCGTACAGGTTGGTGATGCACAGAAGTGGGACCCACACCTCTTGTTTTTAACATTGATTTTGAACCGTTGGATTCTCTATGCGGGACCCACCCCCTCTCCTCTTAAGTCTTCGCTTATATGTTTCTCTTCCCATGAAATTACATACTACGAAACAAACCGGCGAAGCTCTCTCCGTATCCGATTATGGCCTCCTCCGCTCACAACCATCAACCGTTATCGACCTCGTGCGGAGCCACCGCAGCTCCGCCGCCAACGCCGTCGACCCAACCCAACCGCCTCTCCACGTCCGCCGCCGCCGACGCTCTCTCTCGCTTGCTACACCGTCTCCCCCCTACTCTCTCCCTCCCTTCTCGCCTCTCCCCACCTACTACTTCCCCTCCTCTCATCTCCCTTTCCCAACAAAACCCTAACTTCCATAAAGACCTTGTCTCCTCTTCTTCTCAACTGGGTTTCTTCCAACTTACCCACCACCCCATCCAATCCCAAATCGCTCTTTCAGCCGAGCAGGAATCGCTTTCTCTCTTCGACCTCCCTCGTGAACAAAAGCTACTCTGCTTCCCTAGAAACTGGCCTTTCGGCTTCGATGACGACGAAGAGGATGGAGACTCGAACGGTGACTCGTTCTGCTTTGATGCACATTGTGAGACCGAGTCGACCGAGTTGTCCTTATCGTCTCTGAGAGGGTTCGCTAACTCTTTAGAGAAAGTGGGTCTGGATGTCATCGAAGCGCTATCTTGCGCCCTGGGGTTTGAGAACCCTTTGAGAGCTGAAGGCGCTCGTCCTTGGAGTTCGATGATGTGGGTTTCCGAGGGTGTTGCCGGTAATAAACCGGTTTTTGCGGGTCGGTGTTATCCGTATATAATCGCTTTGCAGTATCAGATCAGGTGCCGGAAGTACTCCTTGCTTGCCGATTCCGGTTGGGTTTCCACGTCGCCGGAGGTCGATTCCGTCCTTGTTACAATCGGAGACATAGCCCAGGTGAGCTATTTTTTACTTCTTTTATAACTCGTGACTCGTCCGTTTCTACTCATTCTCAGCTCGGCCGGTGAAAAACTGGGAGATTTTTGACGGGTACCCGGTAAAATGGGGTTCAAAATTTTCCCGTTTAAAGCTTTAAACGGGTGAAACAGACGACTATTATTTCGTGTGATACATTTTGTACACCTATAATTGTCATTAGCCGTGAAAGCCGCCACGTGGGACCCTGATGTCCCATCAACTGGAGCCGTATTTTAATGGATTTAACACGTCATTAAAGGATACTGACCTATCCAGGTTTGACACGTAGACATTGAATTGGAAAACAACCTAGCTTGCATATATTTCCAATTTAGCATTGTGGGTGGGGGGGCAACCATCTCCAGTCATCGAATTGAAATTGGTGCCATGGGCCTTTCTGGGCCATGCTACCAACAATTGTGGGTCACCTAACGGCGCCTTTCTGGGCCATGTGACCAATAATTGTGGGCCACCTAACGGCCGGGTATTGATTCGGGTATCAATTTCTGATAATCGGGTCTGGTTAAGCCTGGCACTGCTATCAGTCCATCTCATAAAGAGCATTGGAACGCATAAGGTTGGAGGACAATCGCCCTTATCTCATTCTTAGAAGGGTGTATTTTCTTAATGGAAACAAACCCTACACCTTTTGTTAATTTATATTGAAATGAAATGAATCGAGATTGACCAGAAGGTAGATCAATGATGCCAACAAATATATATATATATATTTTAGTGCTTATTTATTTTCTATAGGCATGTATGGATTGTTCACGAGCCGAATTATGATTAGAAAGTCAAGGACCAATATCAATCCAATTAAGTGCTTGTTTATTTTCTATCCCTTTGTATGGATTGATCATGAGCCAAAATATACTTAGAAAGTCAAGGAGCAATGTAAACCCAATGACTTAGCTCACGTATCATCATCAGGCTGGGATTAGGTACCAACATTAATGTCGGAACGAACAAGGTCCAAACAGCATCAGGGGTGGACACATCGGTTCCAGGCACTGAGGTGACCTTGTTCGTTCATGCCTTGTTTGTACTAAATCCTAAGGGATCACCGGTCTTGCTTTCTTTGGGCTCCAGCCATTTCTTGAGGATGGCACAATCACCTCAAGTGAATCGTCATATTAGTTACGTATGAGAGTGTGATTTGAATTTTAAACTTCAATCAAATCATACCATGATAGTACCGTTTGAACTGTAGAGGAATTTTAAAGGATCTTTTTCTGTCAACTTATGTCCTGTCTAACATGTGGCATAACATGATTGGTGGAAAAAAGTAAAAATTATCTTTAAAAAATTGTAGTTCACTTTTTCCCTCCAATGGTATATCAGCACCTATTAGACACCTATTAGACAGGACTTTAACAGGTCATAACTCACAAGTGGCAAGAGAGAATCTGTTTTTTCAATTTAGAGAATGTTTGTCTGTATTGGCACAGGGTTATATAGGCGTGCCATTGATTGACACATGATGTGTTTTTTGAATTTAGTGTCTCATTTTTACATCCGAACACTTTTTGAACCCCCAAAACATCATGTATCAGCTTATAATTCACCATAAAACACTGCAAGACACTTCGTCAACACAGAACATGTTATTCCTATTTTCAATATGCCTCGGTCTGATGCATGTGAATCATGGCTAACCCCCTAAAACTACTTCAAATTTCAAAGAGCAAGCTGCTTTAGTACATCATATAAGCAAATTAGCTAATTTTTACCTTGGATTCACAACAAATTTGGGAAAGAGAACAATTGTCCAGTCCAGGATTTTGTGTGCAGGACGCCAGGGGAGTGTCATATGGAATAAAATGGGTGGGACAAGTCCCCTGGTGTCTTGGACAGCATTATTTTGGTTTGGGGAATTACAAACCATGGAAAAATGGAACCCAACAGCAAACTATAAAACCAATTCGACGAATTATTAACTGGAATCACTAACAAGTCAGACCTGAATGAACAATTAATGAATAAATGAATGGGAATGGAAGGTATGGAGCAATGGGAAGTTGAAGAAGGTGAGAGGGAGACCGGTGGCGACCTCAGTAGACGAAGAGAGGCCGCGTTGTGTATCAATGTCCCTGTTAGTGACACTCCCAATGGACAACACCATCTCCCCACTCCTTCCAATGGTGGCCGCCGGCGGTAACGACGACAACGCTAGCAAAGAAGTTCAGAACCACAACAACGATGCTGATAAGGGAGAAGAAGACACTAAGTTGTTCTGCTCATTTCCTTTGGAGGACTACGCCTGGAGAGTGTATCATGAAAGGCTACTGTTCAAGGACCCACTTGACAGATATCGCATCTAAATCTGGTGTATTGATGGAAGCCAGAAACTTCAGGGTTGCAGCTGCTGTTATTTGTCTCCTTCCTTTTTTATGTTTCATGTCGATGGTGATTTAAATCTCCCTTGTTCTATTATTGTTATTTTTTTCTTTTGCTCTCTCTCTCTCTCTGTGCAAGTTACATATGCGGATGTATTATGTGAAGTCGTATGTTCATCACTTTACATCAAATTTTTTTTTTTTTTTTTTTAAGAACGATCAGCTGTAGCAATTTTCTGTAGTTTTTTGTATCACAGCAAAAAAGCATGGGTATTTTGTCTTTTTACATGGATCTTTTTCTTTTTGTGATTTTTTATGCTACAAAAAACTACAGCAAAAATTGCTACTTTTTTTTTACTGGGTTTTTGTTTTTTTGTGGTTTTTTGTTCGTGCTACAAAACACCACAGCAAATTTCCACAACTGATCACCTGTGATAAGTGTAACAGGCAATAGCATTGATCATATACTGGAGAAGGGTCACCAACCATGTGTCTCATGATAAGAGGATTGTGACCAGTTGGGTGAGCCCTATCTAAGAACCAATCCAGCATGCAACATGATCCCTGAGACAAAAAAGGTTATTTTTGGGAAATAAACAAGGGTGCTTATAAAC
>JAOXJP010226662.1:0-25394 GCA_025762735.1 Platanus orientalis | reverse complement strand
TCATAGATCAAAGTAGATAGAAAATGCTTTTATATTAGAAGAGGGGTACAGAACTAACCTGCCCTCCAAGAAAGGAGAAATATAAGATGCCGACAGAATGAAAAAGTAAGAATCATGCTTGGAAATTATTCATTTAATATTGTCTTTATGATAGATTTGCAAGTAAAAACTTTTTTATGTTTTTTCTGCTCCTTCTCCGGCAAACCACTCACACACAGAGAAAGAGAAGAAGATGGTGATGGTGAAAAAACTAACATAGCTACCTACATGAATGGTAACAAAAAATGGAAACCTTGTTCAAAATGTGTAAATATCGATTCAGTATTAACTTCCTTATATGAGTTCTTGTAGTTCATGGGTCACAAATTTATTTTTAGTTACCAAAGAAAAAAAGATCATTTATTTATATTTATGGGTACTGTTTGAATGAACTGAAAAGAAAACTTTCTCTTAAATACTGTTATTTATCTCAATGAAGAAAACGAGAGAGAGAGAGAGAGAGAGAGGGAGGTAAGAAGAAGGAATGTATTTGAACCTTTCATGGAGGAAACAGCATGTTTAACTCTCCTTTCACAGCCATCACAGTCCATTTTCACCTTGATCTCCACTGTCTGACAAAGAAACAAAACCCAGCTTTGTAAAAAGGGTTACCAAGGAAACAGTCCAAAAGGAGAGGGAGAGAGAGAAGAAGGGGAAAGGAATAATTATTACCTGCATTGGTTTGCGTTTGCTTCTTGTGGTGGTAACAGTGCAAAAGTTAGAGAGATAATCAAGGGCACCCATTTTCTTTGCCTTCTGCAGAAAACAAGCACTGAGTATCAGTGGAGAGAGAGAGAGAGAGAGAGAGAGATTATGGAGATATACATAGTGTGATGGTATTTATATAAGAAGGTAAATGATGGATCTAGAAGAGCTGTGTGGATTGGGAACAAGTTTGATTTTAATTATAAATAAAATAAAACATTATGAGCCGAAATCATGAGGGGGCAGCAGAGCTATTGGATTATTATTATTTATTTATTTGATGGCCTAATGAGGAACTGTTGTAAAGTGCTTTTTTGTGTTTGCTTTAATTTTATTCAATCCAAGTTGCTGGCTTTCCAATTTTTTATTATGAAATATTCATATTATCCTTGTTCTATTTTCAATTGATTTTTTTCTCTCAATGAATTAATGTTAGAAATGGTTAGGGGTCGTCATTCCATTTTCCTTCTCCTCTTCCAGCTTAAATTAGCTTTAAAGGTAGCACTATAAAGCATAAATGGGTAAAACTGAGAGTTTGTCAGGCCAAGGCAAAGTTTAACAGGCTTTTATAAACCCAATTTTGCAGGTCCAAAGTTCTTGATCCAAAGCTTATGACTCAAATCATTGAAATTAAATGGTAAATAAACAATAGCACATGTCTGTTTGGCAGTCACCTGTAATGTAATCATTTCATTTGAGTTTCTCAAGGCATTTATAGCCATGAGGTGATGATTTGTAATGAACAAAGTCAAATTTATACTGATCTCTTAACTACAATTAGAAATGAAGTCATCTTAGGTCTTTCTATAAAATGAAATGACTAATGTTATTAGGTACAAATCGGTGCAAATCTGAATGGTTTCATTGCAAAACCATCCCATTGCGGTTACAAAAGCCTGGGAAACTCAAATGAAATGATTACATTACAGATGGCTGCCAAACACAGCCTAAAAAAAATGTTTAAATTGGATAAAGAAATTAACATAATATATAAATCAGTTCATCCTACACCTAGCCAAGCCCACCTTAGTTTGGCTCAAACTAGGCTTGAAGCTCGGTCTCGCCCGATTAGTCAAAAAGTTGAACTCAGGTTTGGCTAATGGCAAGTTCATAGCTAACCCGTGAATGAGCACCACAATTGACTGTTAATACCTCAATCCTAACCTATTCTTACAATCTATAAATTGATTTCTTAATTTGATTTTGATTCTATCAGTTTTTTTTAGTAGACTGTTTTTGGGTTATGTTATTGTGGTGTCCATCTTCTTCCGGCATTCTCTTTAGTAAAAAAGAAATATACTTCGTAATATCATCATCATATTTGACATGAATAAAGAAGTAATAAAGCCATATAGAATTATTATTATTATTGTTTGTTGTTATTATTATTATTATTATTTCTTTTCAATGATTCATTTTCTTTTCTCTCCTCTCATTTCTGTGGTTATGTTTATTTGATGATGTTGTTGAGTTTGCTGTACTGATAGGGATGGCTAGGATACAATGGAGTTCAAAGACATATCTCAAAGTAAATGCCATGGAGCCCATCTCTCTTGCATTATTGGAACCAAAGTTCTACACGAGTCAAGTAGAGCAAGTACAGACCCCAACGCGTATCCCGCAAAATCATTCTATTTTTCCTTTTTTTTATTCAAACCGACTATGTCTTTTATGAGTTGATTCCCATTTAGGTTAATATTTTTCAGTAGAATAGTACCCCATTCTTATGAGGTCGCCTTCTTCATAGCACCCACTTGCAATTCTTGAGCCTCCATAAGCCCTCGACAATATTTAAACCATTTTAATGGGTCACAAGCATATACATGCATTCATACATTTGGGTGCATTGACATACATTAACCCATGTCATGTACATGCCAAGTGCTATTATTTATTGTGTCAATGTAAACCTCATTATCCTATGTGAAGATACATGTGTCATACATCCATACATATACACACAACATACATTTGAGCTCAATTTCTAAAGGGTGGTAGTCTTTGACCCGGCCCACCAAACTGCCCATATTTAATGGATTTGGGTCGACTTAATGCGGCTTATGAATATTAAGGCTGGGTTCAAGTTGATATCCATTCGCTGCTAAGCTCCAACACACCCTCCAACCATACCAGATCTTTAAACTGAATAACCTAGCTGACCCGAAAACCCACCTGTTTTTCTGAGTTTGGGTTGGCGTATCTCAGCCCAATAGTAATTAGGTTGGGCTTTTTTTTTTTTTTACAACCTGAGCTGAATTGATCCGTTGCCAGCTGGCATCCCTACCTGTTGAAGTGTACAAGACATAACAAACTATAAGCTTGACCATGCGATTTAGAATTGACAATTGGGGGACCAAGTCGCTGTTGGCAAGGCCAACTGGCCAGAGTTAGTAGGGTTTTGGTGGATGTCCTTGTACACATCACCGATTAATATCACGATTAATTAAGCGACAAGGAAGGTGTTAATATGAAATTAACATTTTTAGATTCACAAGAAATTTGAACATTAACTCTTTACACGCAATGCTCAATCTTGCACAACTGTCGTGGTAGGTAGGACCCAACATCTGCAATGATATAAGACCTTAATATGTTATACATGGATAGGTCCCACTTCCCATCAGATGAGATGATCAACACCATTCAATGACCCATGGTACATCATTGGACTTGAATAATCTTTCTCATTACTACCTCTACTACATATCTTGTATAGACAAAAGTCAAGTTTAGATTTAAACCCAAGAAGCATACCTCCTTAAATTTGCATAATTGAGCCTGATATTTAGAGAGGGTATACCAATCATGTTGTCTAACTTATGCAAACTTCATTAGGAAAACTAAATAAATAAGTTTGGCCAAAATCAAAAGCAAGGGTATGTGTGTCACCTAGTCAATGAATACCTTACATTATTAAGATGAAATATCGCGTAAAGACGTATACGTCTTTTGGGCTTAGCATGACACGCGCCGGCGGTGTACCTGCTCATGAATATGAACAGTCAAATTGTTGGACTACTTTTTATTTGGGCCATATCTGGGCTGAATCATTGAATCATGAGTTAACATGTTCTGGTTTTTTAATAGACAATTCATTCATTGATGAGAACAAACCATCAAACCTACCAGTTACATGTGAACATCCTAAGTAGTCCTCCTATTAATGCTAATATCCTTCTCAATGGGCTTCATAAAGCCATGGGGAAATGAGGTCAAGCCATTCACCACCCCTTTCTAAAAATTGCGTGGCCCACAAAGCCACAGGTGGGCCACATTATTTGTGGTTCGGGCTGAGAACCTTAACCTTCTATCTTAAAACCAAAAACGCAAGGTTCTAATGTCAAGTGATAGCGGAAATATGGCCATAGGCTGATTACGAAAAGTTAATGCTACGCAGAAAGAGGATGAGTTCCTTGGTGTCATACTTTGACTACGGGCCAGCTTGAATCGTTCGACAATTTGATCTTTTTGTGGTTTGTCATGGAATAACACACTTAGGCTGTCTTTGGTATATCAGATTCAGTCTGTTTTGAAGATACCAGCTTGCTAAGTTGCTAAAGTTTGTGGGTGGTGTACAACAGATCTGTGTTCAAAACCCGTCTTCACCTATAATTACCTATCAAGAAAAAAAGAAAGAAAAAGATTCAGTCTGTTTTGTACGCAGTCTATATCACAATCTTCAGATTGAGAATGCATTTTGGTCTATTTTGAGATCATGTTGGAAAGCCTGACCTGATATTGCAACCTATTCTTGAATCATGATCTTGGAAGTGGCTCCAAATAACTGATGCACATATTGTGTTGGATGTGGAGCCTGATGCAGTTGCAGAAGTAAAGAAGAAAATGGATTTTGGCAGTTTGGACCAGTCTGAAGGGCCTTGGACCGACCCTTGTAGCTGGACCGATCCAAGAAGAATCAGGACTGTAGTAGATGACCACCAGAAACAGGCTGGACCGATGCTATTTTTGGTGGATCAATCTAGTGGTGGAAAACCACATTTTTCACAATCAGTTTTAGAAGGTCCATATTGGGGTGAAACTCTAAGAAGGCTCTCTATGTTTTATATAACGTCTCTATTGTTGTTTACGGTTTATGAGAGAGAAAAATGGTGAAAACTTGTGGTTTTATGAGAGATTAAAAAAAAACTTTTATAATCTTTCAAGAATAGTGAAGTTTTCTCAGCCGCTTCGTGGTTTTTTGACAACTTGAGGTTTTCCATGTCAATCCTATATATTGTGGTATGCTTGTAGTTTTAATTCATTTTATCTTTGATTATTATTTCTTTCAAATTGTTTTGGTTTGATTGATTGGCTTGAATTAATTCCCAAAAATTGGTAATAGAGTTGAGATTTGGATAGTTGGGTTCAATAAGGCAAGGAAGTGTGAGACTTCGCTTTGGGTGGAAGCAATGGCTGCATAAGTGAACGAATCTACAAAGTTTGGGATTGAGAAGTTTAATGGTACAAACTTCACACTATGAAAAATGTAGATAGATGATTTCTTATATTAAAGAAACCTTTATCAACTTTTTGGAGGGAAAGCAAAAAAACCCGAGATGATGTCAAATACAGATTGGGAGGTGCTTGACAGCAAGGCTCTAAGTACGATTAGACTTTTTTTATCATCATAGGTTCTTTTCAATATTTTCAAGGAAAAAACCACTGAAAATCTCATGACTCCCCTTGCATAGAAGTATAAGTAGTCATCTTCATCAAATAAAGTATTTATGATGAAAATGTTGTTTCATATGAAGATGACTAAGGGATGAACTATTGCAGAACATTTAAACGTGTTCAACACAATCACAAATCAATTAACCTTTGTAGACATCAATTTAATTTGATGATGAAGTTAGAGTCTTATTAATCCTATCACCTTTACCGAAGAATTGGGATAGCCTAGTTATGGTGTTAAGAAATTCCTTAAGTTCAAGTACCCTAAAATTCAATGATGTGGTGAATGAAATATTCAGTGAGGAAGTCCACAAAAAAAACCTCAGGAAAAACATCTTCAAGTGAGAGTACAATGAATATGGAAGTTAGAGGAAGAACTATTGAAAGAATGAAAGGTCGTGGAATATCAAAATCTAAGAAAAAATCTAATTCAACAAAGCCAAGAGTAAAATGTTAGAATTGTGGCAAGAAATGACACCTTAAGAAGGATTGTTAGCCACCAAATAAGGAAAAGAAATGCAAGAAACAAAGAGAATGAAGCTTTCACAAATATTGCAAGTGGCATTGTTGAAGACGCTTTGATTCTTGCACTTTATAAAAAAAATTGAGCTTTGGGTTTAGATTCTGGTGCATCCTTTCATGCCACGATAAATAAAGAATATCTCAAGAATTATGTTCAAAGAGACTACGACAAAGTTTATCTTAGATATGACAAAACTTGCAACATAACTGGAAAAGAAGATGTTCGGTTGAGTTTACTTAATGAAGGTACATGGTTGTTGGTTGATGTCAAACATGTACAAAATTTGAAGAAAAATTTAATTTTTATCGGCCAGTTCACAAATTTAGGACATACTACAACTTTCACGGGAGACATGTGAAAAATAACCAAAGGTGCCTTGGTGATAGCTTATGAAAAGAAAAAAGATATATTCTATCTGACCGGAAAGCATGACTCCATTGATGTGGTCTCAATTTAGATACAAAGCACTATAGGATTAGGCACAAAAGCGAGAAATGAATGAAGAATGAAAACTTTCGGGTTTAAAGGTTTTAGACTTGGAATTTTGTGAAGACTACATTTTGGGAAAACATAATGAGGTTAGTGTAAGCACCTAATTTTGGTGCAATTCCTGATACCGGTGTTTCTCTTCATATTAGTAGACTGGCAGAGTAGTCCTCACCCATTTTCCGCAATCCACCAAGAACCAATTGAGCCAACCCCTATCAGTCGAACCCCGAACCACTTCTCTCCTTCATTTGGTCTAGTTATCATATTAATTATTTTTATTTTATGAAAAATAGTATTTTATTTTTATGTACTTTACACCTAATTTTTTATTTTTTTATTATTTTGAAAATTTTATCTTAATATTATTTACGTATGTATGTATTTTTCTTTGTTATTTTTATTTCTTTTTTTATTTTATTTTATATTTCATTTTACTTATTTATTTATCTGTTTATAATTATTTTTTATTTATTTATTTATTTATTTGCTCCACATCAACCCTTACCTGAACCAACCAACTTAAACAACCAGAGCTAGCCCTACCCAAAACTCGAACCAACCAACCCGAATTAGCTTGCCCGAACCAACCCCTTCTCACTAATCCCCTTGGTCTTGCAAGTCTCTCCTTTCTTTCCTTTTCGTTGAAAGCCCCAAAAGCCAAAACCTGCAATGAAGACCATGTGCCACCCTCTCTCTTCCATTTCGGTGAAACCATAGAACCCCATGTGTCTCTCTCTCTCTTCAACAACCTCCCTACTTTCAACGATGGAGACCATACGGCCTAGACCTGGTACCTCTCCCTCAACCTCGATCTCTACCCATCTTTCCTCTTCTATGAAAATGTTGAACCTCCCAAAACCCTACAAACCCCAAGCTCCAACTACAAACTCGCCAGGCATGGGTGATGGTGACTAAACTAGCTGAAGGGGATGGCACAACCCAGGCCAACTGACCTTAAAGACCACCCAATCATTGAAACCCTTGTCCTTCATCTCCCTCTTTATAAAACCCAACAAAGCAAAAGAAAAAAGGGAGCCAGGTTTTCACTCTGAAAAAACTTCCAGCAATCACAACCAGGGGGAGAGATCGTTCCACCATCTTCATTCACCCAGGTCTTTTCCCTTCCACGTCTTCTTAGAAATCAGTGGTAGGTTAGTCATTCGACTCATCTTCCATTTTGATTTACAAACCCTAAACCAATGTCTCACCCTCTTGGGTTAAGTAACTTTCTCATAAATCCACCAAAATTTGCATTCATCCTCTCTTTTGTTGTGAGATGTTGTAGATGTGCAATGTGGTGGTTTCTTTTGGTTTCATATCAGTGCTTGTATATATTTGCAAATTTTTACTTTTCATCATTTTTTAATTTGTTTACATTCAACATCATATATGCAATTATGTTGTGTTAGCATTACTTTATTCATTAATTCATTAAGTTCATATTCTCTTTGTTTAGTTAATTAAATTTTCGTGTATACTTCCCTCTCCTTCATAGTTCTATAGCTTCGAAAGGGTGATTTAAGGCTTGTTGGTAGGCCTAGAGATGAAATATGATACACTTTGAAATATCCATTGTCACTTCAGAGTGGTGGGAGTGGATGGGAGATGGTGTGAGAAGGATGACCCAACTGGGGATACTTACACTAATCATAGTGAGAGACATTACCTTAGTCATGTATAAAGGTTCAGATTCACCACGGGTAATTGCTATCCCAAAGGCTTAAGCAAGGGTTTTGTTTCGAATACATTTGAGGCTAGTAGAGGTCATGCAGATTGGCATTGGTTTTGGACTAGAATCCAAGTCTATATATACAAATTATTGCTATATCATTCCAGAATGGTTTTAGTAGACATGAGACTTCTCATTTTAACTGTTGAACTCTACTTTGTCCCATTTAATTTAATTAGTTCTTTTTAACTATTGCAATGCATATGATAGAATTACATTTGGTTTAACTCTACACACTTCATCATTTTAGTATGGCAAGTTAAGTTGAAACTTGACTGATCAGTCCCTTTGTATAAAAAAATCCATCACTACTGAAACCTAGATCTCACCATATCTTAATAATTTGACCTGTCAATTCATCCTCAGGGACAATTTAGATTTTCTTTCATTCTTGTCCTATCATTTTAATTGTTAAAGAATTCCATGTGTGTGCATTGCTCTGGATAAGGTTTCCTCAAGGTGTATATGCTTATTCATTTACTATTTTTTTTAAAATAATATATCCGTTCAATGTCTCCTTAGGTATAATTATTTGTCTTTGAGCTTTACTTTCCTTGCATTCTTTTGACTCATTCTAATATTGGTTCCTCTCTTCTTTTATTTAGATTGTTTGGCATGAAAAACTTGTTGAGACTTACATTTCTATTTTTCTAACTGAGATAATGATTAAAATTGTTAAGGGCTAGTTTCCTCTTTTGTTGTCATTGCCAATGGAAATTTCATCCCATGTTAGATTCTTAGCTTGCTGCATGTAACACCTGATATTTATTTATTTATTTATTTATTTTTCCTTCATACGGCTAAGAGGACAAAGTACTTTCTTTATCAATCAACCGATAATTGAATTAACCTATGATTTAGTTCACCCTTAAACCCATGCTTGAAATTCCCTTCGGCATACTAGTTGTGCAAGAATTCATTTTTTTATATTTAAAACATAATTGATTTATTACATGGAAACCTATTTCTCTTATGTAAATAGATGCTACTACTTGATACTTACTCTTATGTCCTATATGGTTATGTGAAAAACAACAAATAAGGTATGTTCCTAACTGAATACCCTTGCTTCATTTTAATTCATTTAAAGTATATGACTAGATTAATTGTAAACCATTTTATATGCAGAAGATTTTTGATCTTTTCTTTGTTATGTTCATTTTAATCCTTTTCAAATTAATATTCTTTTTGGTTCTTTAAGAGTTTTGTTCTATTTTACTACTATTTAGCATATATCAAGATTCCTTACAAAATTATAGTTATTTTGCTCCTTTTACACAGAGTTGGGTGTCATTATTCTTGGGGGTTCATTTCTCCATATTTAAATATTTCAATAAAGTCTCATTTTAGTTCACTAATCACTTAAGGTTCCGCACTAGCTTATTTATATTCATAATTACGACAATAGTAGTTTAGATTTTTGGTTGTAATTAACTTCTCTATATTTAAACCTTATAACTAGTTCTCACATGAATTTACACATTACCTAAGGTTTCCGGTTTGTTAAATTTGAATTACCCTTATTCTTTTGTGCAATTTAAACACATATTCAAATTACTTATTTTTTGTTATTGTGATAAATCTAGAGGTTTTTTGCTATAACTCACGCCTTATATGTCTACATCTGATTTAGACCTTTAATTGTCTTTTTTCCTTCAATACATGCTTCAGTTGAGGTTCATTACTCATCATACTAACCTCATAAAGATTCACATTCTTTTAAATTTTTTTGGTCCATTTGTATTTTGTAAACTTGTTTGTGCCTTGTGTTACGATTTCTTTCTTTGAGTGCTCTCATATGTAAATACATGTCATTCACTTCTGCTAACCCTCTATTGTTTTCTTGATTACATGAAAAGCTTAAAAAAAGGTATGTATATCAACTTAATTCTTTTGATTTATTTTTATTTTTTTAGTAAATGATTTGATTACCTATCGACCATTTTACATATAGGAGATATCCAAAGGCCTTGGATATGACAGTACAACATTTGAGCATGACGTAGTAGGAGATATTCAAAGATATTGAACATAAGGTGATAACGCAACAATGTAAGTGATTGAGCTGGACATAGTAGGTAATTGGGGAGATATTAAAGAAATATATGAATTATGCTTAGAGTTCTGTATAAATTTGATAATTTACTTAGGTTTATTACGATATAAATTCATGTAATAATGTGATGTTGATATAGATGGATACAGAGTTACCAGGTAGACAGTGATGATGTTGTGGGTGTATGACATATTTGAAGTTTTTTTTCTTGATGTGTGGACTATCAGGTGATTATAAAGTGACATGGAGATCACTATTCATCCCCAAGGGTCCATATTACAGCTATTATGCTACTAAAATTTTGGCAGAAACGACATGTGGATTCCCCGCCTACCCTTAATAAAATAAGATGAAAACAATGGGTGAGATGAATAGATGATAAATCAAGATTAACTATAAACTATAATGGGTTTAAAGTAGGGAACTGCGGAAGCGAATGAGGTGGGGTGCCTAACACCTTCCCCAACTCATAAATGAACAACTTACGTAGGAATCTCTGGGAGTCGACCAGTTTAAATATGGAGTCAAACATTTCAAACCCTTTTTCAAAATTTAAACTTATTTTGTTTTCAAAATTTATATTCATCCACATCTTTAAAAAAGATGGTGGCGACTCCTAATCACGTGGGATATTTTCTACGATAGGCAAGTCTTCAAAGGGATTTACCTGTCGTGCAAAAATCGAGGCTCACAGTTAGCATTTATAAAGTAGGAAGGATGCTAAAGCTTCAAAAGTTGGAACCGGTACATACTGACATATGGAGACCAACTCAGGTATACTCTCTTGGTGGTTCTTACTACTTTATTACTTTTATTGATGATGAAACAAAAAATTTATAGGTTTATTTCTTAAAATATAAGTTTGATGTGTTTTAAGTGTTTAAGAAGTGGAGAGCTTTGGTTTAGAATGAAAAAAGTTTAAGGCTTAAGTGCTTAAGGTTTAACAATGGAAGAAAAATTGTAGTAAAGAATTTGAGAAATTTTATGTTTAAAATGTGATCAGAAAAGAGAATACAATACAAAATACACTACAGCAAAATGGTGTGATAGAGTAAATGAACAGAACGATTATAGAGCGCGTCGGAAGCATGAGGTTGCATACAGAGTTGCCTAAACAATTTTCGACAGATGTGGTAAATACAACCGCATACTTGATCAATAAAAGACCTTTAATACCATTAGATGATGGGGTACCTAAAGGAGTACAAATGAAAAAAGAGATAAGCCTTTTATATCTCAGAGTGTTTGGTTGTATATCTTATGTTTATGTTAATACTAATAAGAGGAAAAAACTAGAGACAAAGTCTAAGAAGTACATTTTCATTGGGTATGATTTTGATGATTTTGGGTATCAGTTTTGGGATTAAAAAAAATCAAAAAATCATTAAAAATAGACATGTGGTATTCAATAAAAAGGACATATACAATGACAAGACAAAAGAGCATAAAGGCAATAAGGAGTTTATGAAAATTGAGGATATTTATGAGGGTGAAGTACCAAGAGTTGAAGGCAATGACATGCCAAAAGAAAACCAGCAGATGGAGCCTTAAACACCCACTCTAGCATTAAGGAGGTCTTCGAGAATACATAGGCCTACACAATGATTTTTTCCTTCATTGTATTACTTGTTGTTGACAAATGGGGGTGAACCATAATGTTATGATGAAGCATTTGAAGTTGATAAAAGAACTAAGTGGGAATATGACATGGATGAGGAGACGAAATCCTTGATTATAAACCAGACATGGGACTTAGTTTCACTACTTGAAGGAAATAAAGCATTGGACAACAAATTGGTGTATATGTTAAATGAAGAGCATATGGGAGTAAGAGATACAAGGTTATGCTAGTTGTAAAGGGGTGCCAACAAAGGAAAGATGTTGAGTACTCCAAACTATTTTCTCCAATTGTAAAGATGACCACTATTGGAGTAGTGTTAAGCATTCTGATAGTGGAAGATCTACATCTTAAGTAGTTTGATGTGAAGATAGTTTTCTTCTTGGTGATCTGGAAGAAGACATTTACAAGCAGTAGCTACAAGGGTATGAAGGAGAAGGCAATGAAGAAATGGTTTGTAAGCTAAAGAGGAGCTTATATGGGTTAAAGCAAAACCCAAGGCAATGGTGCATCAAGTTTGATAAGTTCATGTTGGAGAATGAATATAGAAGATACCATGTGGACCATTGTTGTTATCACAAAACCTTTGATAACACGTACATCATATTACTCTTGTACATGGATGATATGCTTGTGACAGGATCAAGCATACATGGGATAAATAACTTGAAAAAGCAATTGTCAATGGTGTTTGAGATGAAGGACTTAAGAGAAGCTAAACAGATTATTGGGATGAAAATAACAAGTGACAGAAAGAACCACATTTTGAAATTGTCTTAGGGTGAGTATGTTGAAAAAGGTGCTTAGTAGATTCAACATGCAAGATGCAAGGCTAGTTAGTACACCACTGATTAGTCATTTTAAACTCTCTACAGAAAATTTTCCTAAAAATTGAATGGAAAAAAAATTATATGTCTAGGGTTTTATATGCTTCAACGATGGACAGCTTTGATGTATGCCATGATCAGTATTACACTGATATAGCTCAAGCAATAAGAGTTGTGAGTAGATTCATACGCTAACCTTGAAGGATGCATTGGGAAGTGATTAGATGAATTTTGAGATACTTTAGAGGAATAACTAACACAACTTTATGCTTTGGAGGGACACAAATAAAGCTACAAGGATATGTAGACTCAGACCTACCAGGTGATGCAGACATGAGGAGTACAACGGAATATATGTTCACTTTAGCGAATACAACAATCAGTTGAGTGTTTCAATTATAAAAGAGAGTTGTACTTTCCTCAACGGAAGGGAAATACATTACAACAACTAATGCAAGTAAGGAATTAATTTGGTTGAAAAATGTAATAGAAGAGTTGGACAAGAAATAAAAGAACAACATGATATTCAGTGACAGTCATAGTGTCATTCATTTTGCAAGGAATTCAACCTTTTATGCGAGGACTAAGCACATTGATAAGATATATCAATTCATAAGATCTCTCTTAGAGGAACAAATGTTAAAGTTGGAAAAGATCTATACGGATGAAAACCTAGTAAACATGCTTACAAAAGTAGTAACAGTACACAAACTAGAGCTATACAAAGCTTTAGTTAGACTTCATGGGTAAAGATGAAGAACAAGAGCTGCAAGAGATTCATGAAAAGGAAAAGGTTTCATTATAGGTACGAAAACTAGACAATGGAAAGAACATCAATATCCAAGTGAAAGATTATTGGATGTGGAGCCTGATGCAGTTGGAGAAGCAAAGGAAAAGAAGATGGATTCTAACAGTTTGGAAGTCTCTGAAAGGCAATGGACAGATCCAGGAATAATCGGGACTGCAACAGATGACCACCAGAAATAGGTCGAACCAATTTGATTTTCGGTGGATCGGTCTAGTGTCGGAAAACCAGTTTTTTGTGATATGATTTAGAAGGTCAGTTGGGGTGAAACCCCAAGCAAGTTCAACCTCTATATTCTATATAAAGTTTTTATTGTTGTTTATGGTTTATGAGAGAAAAAAGATAGTGAAAACTTGTAGTTTTGTAAGAGATTGAGAGAAAATTCTTGTAATCTTTCAAAAATAGTGAAGCTTTCTATATGGTTCTATAGTTTTTCTCCAACTTGAGGTTTTCCACGTAAATCCTATGTTTTGTGATGTGCTTCTGGTTGTGATTTGTTTTTATCTTTAATTATTATTGCTTTCAACTTGTTTTGGTTTGATTGATCATAAGCTTGAATTAATCCCCAACATATTAAAATACAAAAGAATATATATATTTTTAAATATATAACATAAAACAGGGTCATTCTCAAGATTGCAATCTCAAGATCATAAAATCACATGCTAAAGATAGCCTTCTTTTCAAGTTCTAAGTTCCCCACGCAATAAATTGCACTTATAGGACTCAGGCCAGAAAGGACCGGGATCTTTGAGTGTCTCCAACATAATTTGGTCAATGGTCAGGGCAGTGCATTCACCAAAACCCCCTTCCACCCATGCGGTTATGATAAGTCCACTTATGCCTTTCCATGCCTTCAACTGAATCGGGTTTTGGTTCCCAAACTGATCCAACCAGAATCGGTTGCTAGTAAAATCCAGTAGATGGGTAATGGCTTTTAGGTTTAGAAATGTAAACATGATATAGGAGGGAATTGCGGAGGAGACAGCTTTGGATAACACAAATCAACCTATTTTCGGATAAAACACTACCTTGCCAACCCCTATCTCCATTGAACTCTAGTTAGATTTTTTGTTTTGCCTGTAAACCTTAAATCTTATTTTGTATTGTGAGTTTGTTATGAACCTAACTAATACACCAAAAGCCCTAAGAGTGATGGAACGCGTAAGGTTAGGCTCTTTAACTTTTGGGATCATGCTTTGAAGATGATGTCCCGATGGCCCATTTTGTGGCACATTTTGACCTCTCATTTAGATAGCCCTTTTCATCTTGTGGTGGTTTTCATTCTGGTCAGGTTATCTCTTTTCATCTTTTGTGATGATTCTTACTATAATTCGGGTAATCCTTTCTACACTGCAGTGGTTCTCACTCTTGTCCAAGTCCTCTCCACATGTCATCCTTTCTGTGATTCAAACTCAATATTTACGAACCTAATCAATACACCAAAAATCTTAGAACTAATGGAAGGCATTAGGTTAGACTCTTTAACCTTTGGGATCTGCCCAATAAGTATGGGGTGCCCAAGATACTCTCTAAAGAGATTGCTCTAACGCCATGAATCCTATTTGATGGACGTAACAAATACCGGTTAGATATTTTTGCTAAACATGAACCACTTTTTTACAACGAGTTAGAGGCCTAAGGGTGTCACTAACCTCAATAGTGAGCTCGGTAAGAATGAAAAGAGTCATATGCAGCATAGAAAAAAAAAAAAAAACAAGTGAGAGATCCCAAGGACAAGTCTTACTGGCTTGATTCCGTGCAGTTGCTTGTAATTCTCCTCACAATGCAACAGCCTCAAATAGGGTTTCAGCACAAAAAAAGGCATGGGGATGGAAGCCAAGACCTTTTGAAGGGCCAAAGAGGTTAAAGGGTGTAGGGTTGTAAACGGATCAAATACATAGCGGATATACCTAGATCCATATCCTAATCCAGTAAGATAATTGTTATCTGTCAAATATTTTAAATGATATGGAGTTCAGGACACCAGGGGCTCATATGGAATAAAATGGGTGGGTGATGCATTTTATTTTTTGAGAATATGGTATAAGCATTTTATTCCATATGATGGCCACTGAAAAGATGTTCTGTCCAGGATTTGGTGTCTAGGACATCAGGGGACATCATATGGAATAAAATAGGTGGGTGATGCATTTTTTGAATATAGTATATGCATTTTATTCCATATGAAGGCCCCTGGTGTCCTGGACACAATCCTAGACACCAAATCCCAGACAGAATATCCTTTCCCTTTCTTGAAACATGATTTATACGTGTATCCATTTAGGGAGCAAGCATCCTGTCCAGGACACTAGGGAACCTCAAATGGAATAAAATGGGTTGGAATTTGAAATTTCATCTAACCCCTACCCATTTTGTTCCATGTGAAGTCCCCTGGTGTCCCGGACACCAAATCCTGGACAGAAAGTTCATTTTGATCCGTTTACTTTTATGATTATGGATCCGGATTTCCAATAACATAAGCAACTCCTTTATTTCAATAGCATGCTTTCACCAATGCTCCATCCATCAGGTTTTCTATTGTTTGGGTATTGGTATTTATTAATATAGAACTAAGAAGCTCTATGGTAGTATTATATTACCCAAAAAAACAAGCCCTATAGTATTATAGTATAATTATTTTTTTAATATACATAATCCTTATTTGATCCGTTTATAAATCATTTTTTTCTAAACAAATAAAGTTTTTAATCAAAGCAGATACACAGGGATCCATATTTACACTAAATGGACTGAATATGAATCGTATACCCAGATCAATTACAGCCCTACCAAATGCTCCAAGAAACCCTTCCCCCTCATAACGAGTGACCAGATCAATTACAGCCCTACCAAATGCTCCAAGAAACCCTTCCCCCTCATAATGAGTGATCATGTTGGCATAGACTGCTAAGGTAAGTCCATCTATGATCTACCAGAGGTAGGTTTGTGTCCGCACCCCTAGAGTAGAAACTGCTAACCTCTGCCCCTTGACAGAGGGCGGGAACATCAGCTCCGAAAAGTGATATACACTTTTTTTTTTTTGGGGGGGGGGAGGGGGTGGGAGGGGGCATATCAGTTTTCAGTACTGATGTGCCCACCCCCGGTCAGGAGGCGGTGGTTAGCGTTAGTAAAGGGGAGTGTTTCCAGGACTCACATCCTTTGTGCCAGGGAAAAAGTACCCCCTTTGTGTCTCAGTGCATGGTAGCTCACTTTTTCCTCGGCATAGAGGATATGAGTTGGCATTCCCAATCCTCTTTGGATTTAACCCAATCTGATCACAGAGTCCAACCTGATTTTTAAACTACATTATTCTGCTACATCTAATTTGTCTGTCTCCACACACAAAAGGTGAGGTGTATGGGATTAAAACTGCAAAAATAGTTTTTAAATGAAAAAATAGGCACACCTAAAAACGAAAATGAGTATTGTAGGGTTAAACATCCTCTAACAACCACATAGGCTATTTGAATGACACGGGGCATAAAAAATATGAAAGCCTTGGTTAAAGTATGTGCCCCTCCCCCCCTATGGTTAAAAGGTCATTGAGGTCAAGTTATTGCATAAAATGTGTGTTTTTGTTACTGCCTTCTACGAGTAAACTACAAGCGGAGTAAACCATCGTTGTTGCTCATCGTTCATTGACGTTGCAAGCCCATCGCTTATCATTGGTTACCGTTGTCGCAAAGAAGGTACACATCTCTCCCTCTCTCAACCCCCCTCTCTCTCCTTCCTCTTCTTTTCTCTCTCTTCATCTTAGGGTTTCCTGCACCCACCTCCTCACCACCAACCCCCACCCTGGCCTGGTTCCCCTACACACAGCTCCTCACTACTAACCCCCACCCCGGCTGATTCCCTTACACCCAGTGCTCCGTCCACAGCACCCACTGAAACCACCGCCGTTCACTTCATGCATTAACCTCTATGTTCTCCAAATCAGATCAAGTACTCTTCCACCCCCCTAATCCTGGTTCTTTCTTGCTTTATAGAATTTTTTTTTTCTTTCGTTTTTCTGGTCTGAGTTTGATTTAATTGCTTTATAGCTTGAAGACCTGGGTATCGATTAGTAATTGTTTATGTCTTTCTTAAATGTTGACAGAAAAAAAAATTATAAACCGTAGGGAATAATATAAGTTGTTAATATAGGCAATGGAAGATAAAAATTGAATTAGACAAAAATTAGACTAAAAATGGCAGTAAAGATTTCTCCCCCTCTTCACCCCTTTCTCTTTCATTCCTATTCTTTAAGGGGGGAAGGGGTGTTCTTGATTTGAATCTGAATGATGCTTATACTAATGAGCCTTATTATTCATAATCTAAAGACCCATTTTTTATATTTTTTGGAGATGAATACTCTCATTATAATTTTTTTTTTTAATTTGCAAAAGGGGTTCGTGCTAAGTTGAAGGCAGCTTCAGGTGTTTCTCTAAAGTCTACGTAGTGGCTCATGCCATGCTTAAAAATGCATGTAAGATAAAGTAATTTTTATGATCAAGATAAATAGAAGCTTTTTAACTAAAAATCAGTCCATGTTTAACCTCGTGTAAACCCTATTCTAAATCTGTAATTTGTCTCAAACTTAGCCCCACGTTAAGCCTTGCCATAACCCTAACGGAAGCACTACATATTGTTGTTTCTGTTAGATCATCAACCAGAAATCAGACTCAATTCTATGCTTACAAGTATTCGAAATCAGACCTGTATTATACCTGAAATCAATCCCTCATTTGTCTGAATTCTGGCCCTAGAGGGTGGTTTTAAAAAAAAATTTAATTAGTTAAAAAAATGACTGATCCATACAAAGCTCCGTGATATTATATAGCAGTAAAGGACCTAAACACAAGATTATTAAGAACAGTTAGGTTGGTGCAACCTATCATGAGGTTGGTGCAACCTATCATGCTAAGCTTGACCATAAAGTTAGCACAATAGTTTCCCTTTTGAAGATATGTTGAAAGTAGACATCAGTATCATCCATATATTTATATTCCTTTACTAATGCCAGCTAATGAAATTTAATGTTTTTTTTAATGCAAAAAAAGAAGGAAGATTTATGTTCTAAGGCAACAAGACACATAAACCAACTTGGGATCCTATATCTGAGACACATTTCTCATGTTGAGAGATTCAACATCAGTGTAGAAAGGTTCATGACCAATGTTAGATATGTCCCAACTAAGAGATTCCTAGGCCATAAGTTAAGATTATTGGAAGATCACAACCTTATATTTCATTTAATATATTCAATAATGAGCAAATTTCTTTATTATAGATACCAAAAAAATGATCAAAACAGATGATTATAGAAACATTTGATCATACTAATTTTTGCCTTAAGCAATCTCTTAGGTGAACCCAATTTAAAAATCCTAAAGCCTTGTACATGAGACACAATACCATAAATGGACCCAATGATTGGAGTATGGGTATTGTAACCCCAAAAGCAAGATGCTTCATTACAAGAATGGCCAAAATGAAGGTCTTCTTTTCTACCACATGGCAGAGGCCATTGAGCTGAAAATTGCTACATAGGGAGAGGGTGATGAAGCAAACACATGGAGCCCATTTGGGATTCTATCTCAGGTGTTATGTGTAACTGTGTAAGATGCCAGGGTAATCCAAATCCCTTTTGCTACATCACAATATAACAAATCCCCTAATTTTGCTACTCATAATTACTTCAAATAAATCTAGTTAAAAATTTAAAAACAAACTTCAGTTAAGCATTTAAGAGGCCTAACTGCGTCAAATTCCTAGATTAATTTCACTAATATGAATACCTAATACCTCTAATTAAAATTACTATGATATTTCCTCCAACATGTTCTAAACTATCATGTCAAGGTCTTTATAGTTTTTGTTCCCTGATTTGCCTTTACCCTATAGCTTGGTTGACTTGAATTGTATAGAAAAGAAAAGAAAATCCCAAAAGAAAAGGAAAGAAAAGAATAATGAGAAAAACATGAAGAGTGTTGAATTCATTGGCTAGGATTAGGTACGAAAATCTGCTTTTCCTGATGTATTAGGATGACATCAAACGGCTAACACATCAGTATTGAATTTCTTTTATTTCCTTCTTATGTAAATGATGTAAAATGTGGGGTATTAATCAAGATTCTGAATTGATTTTTTTTTTTTTTTGCAGGCTCCTAACCTCTTGGCTTGCTCATTGGGTGTCCTCCAGTTACTACTATACTTCATGTATAGGGAAAAGAATGGAGCTCTTAAAGAATGTTATAAGAATTTGGAGCAGATTGAAGCAGATTTAGAATCTGACCAACATTAGCTCAGCAACATAGATGGAAAGAATTGAAATTGAAATTGAAAACTTGGCTCTTGCTTTTAGTCGTGTTCATTCTCATTTTAGACTTAGGTTATAAGAGACAATAGGTCCATCTTATCTAGAAAATGTTCTCAATATGAGAATGAATATCAGATGGTCTTAGTGTTTATGGTACTTATGGTGTCAATGAGAGACTTGAAATACCGATATTAAGATGGTTGTATGCACAATATGTAAGAACAGGACTGCCTGCGTCCAACCATATTCAAACCAAAACAAGAAAAACCAATGGCAAACTAAAAACTAGTTGTTGTTTATGGAGGCAGGATAAAGCATTTGGCTCATCACTGAACCATTCTATCCTAATGAACCATAGTGTGTATACTTGAACTGGCCAGTCTCAATAACCTATGGTCCATATATGCATCGGCATAAAATGGCTATAAGTTTACATGACATTGTAGTTACAACTGTAATTATAGTAACATTAATAATGCATTACCAAGAGTTTAAGACACTAGCAATTCCAACCCAACGTTTTGGCAAGAAGAAGAGTCCATACCCCTCAAAATTTTCACAACACCTCTTTAACTCTTTTGATATGCATTTTAGACTTGATCGATCAACCAATCATTTCAAGGTTGCATACATTTTAGAGTTATATGTTGACTTCCCAGCTACATGACTCCACATTAGTAGGGTAAGAATGAAATTCAGTTTAAAATAAATACCAAATTTATGTTGAAGTGTGACACTCGTTGCAAGGAAGTTTGCTCAGATCATGAAAAGTGTTAACACCCAAGCCCCCTCCCATACCCCTCAGGCCTCAAAACATGCATCATACAGTGGCACTTGAAATAGCTCCAGATGACTCGAGGTAATTTGATCTGAGTATGTAGAGTACAGTTTAACGATCCTTCGTGGGCTGGCCACTGTTCTCATTTGAGATAGGGGACTAAAATAGTGATCGGTTAGCTATTTCGTCCAACTAGGAAATTTGATTTTTAGTTTAATGAAGATAGTGGGTTACATAATACAGTTATCCTATTTTCAGGCACTTCTTGGACATGAATTATCTTATTTTGGCTTGTATGTAAAATAAGTAATGCATTTGAAAACAATGACTAACACAAAAAATGAACACCCACTAATATTCTACAAAGCTTCCAATTCAATCACGGGAACCAAGAAAATGACATGGATAAACAATTTAACTCACAAAAATGCTACCATTCAAAACTTGGAAACATTTAACCTGCTTAATTTACATTAAGTATCCACCACTGGATTTCTTCAAGTCCTCAAAAAGATATTCCACCAGCAACAGTATTGTAATTTGTACACCCAAATGGTAAAATCAGTTTTTTGAATTAAAAATAAAAATAAAAATCTACTACCCATTAACAACAGTTCTTTGAAAAAAAAACGTCATTCAAAGTCATCATTTGAACCAACATGGAAAGGACTTGAGGGTGAATTATTTCCTTCTTCAACTGCCACCTTAGCTTTCCTGCACCTTGTCTTCACCCCAACATCTCTTAATGGGCTATCCTCACCATTAGCTTTCTTTCGCTTGTAAGTCCACTTACATTCCCCCTCAGCTCCAGGAGCTTGCAAATCCTTATTCTGACTATCCAAAATTCCATACTTGGCAGTGCTAATTTTCATTCCTTCATTCACAGCATCAAGCTTCTCTATAGATATTTTGCTCATATCCCTTAAATAATAAGACTCATTAGTATAAGCATCATTCAGATTCAAATCAAGAACACCCCCTCCCCCCTTAAAGAATAGGAATAAAAGAAAAAGGGGTGAAGAGGGGGGGGGGAGGAATCTTTCCTATCATTTTTAGTCTAATTTTTGTCTAATTCAATTTTTATTTTTCACTGCCTATATTAACAACTTATATTACTCCCTACGGTTTATAATTTTTTTTGTCAACATTTAAGAAAGACATAAACAATTACTAATCGACACCCAGGTCTTCAAGATATAAAGCAATTGAATCAACCCCAGACTAGGAAAATGAAAGAAAAAAAAGCTTTTATAAAGGAAGAAAGAACTAGGATCAGGGGGTGGAACTTGATCTGATTTGGAGAACAAAGAGGTTAATGCATGAAGTGAATGGTGGTGGTTTCGGTGGGTGTTGCGGACGAAGCACTAGGTGTAGGGGAATTAGCCGGGGTGGGGGTTAGTAGTGAGGAGTTGGGTGCAAACTAGGCGGGGGTGGGGTTGGTGGTGAGGACCTAAGTGTAGGAAACCCTAAGACGAAGAGAGAGGAAAGAAGAGGAAGGGGAGAAGAAAGAGAGAGGGAAAGAGGAATGAGAGAGAGGGGGTTGAGAGAGGGAGAGATGCGTACCTTCTTTGCGATAATGGCAACCGGTGATGAGCGATGGACTTACAACATCGACGAATGATGAGCAATGGCAATGGTTTGCTCCGTTTGTGGTTTACTCGTCGAAGATAGTAAAAAAATGCAATTTTTTATGTTAGGTATCTTGATCTCAGTGACCTTTTAACTGGGGGGGCCCACATACTTTAACCAAGGCGTATAAAACCCTGGTTTTCTCCTGCTAGGGTTTTCAAAATTTTTATGCCCCATTTCGTTCAAATAGGCTATGTGGTTTTTAGAGGATGTTATAATCGGCATATAAAATCCTTGCCGTTGCTTATTAGGATTGTCAATCTTTTTTAGACGAGGAACCGCTTTAACCCTGATTATTTCAAGAAACACCCTTATTAGACATAGAGGCATACATTAATTCAGGAAACACATGTACATACACACATGGATACAAATATTAAATCAAATATACAAATTGGATATAGATGCATCTATATTTGTTTGAAGCGAGAGCCGAATACAAATATATAACTGGATAGTTGACAGTCCTGGCACTATGTTGTGGTTTAGGACTCATGATCTTTGTTGAACTATGTTAATGTGTTATGTATGATTTTTTTTTCTATATATTGTCTTGGAAGTAATTGTAGTGCATCAACATAGTTTAATGATTGCAAAGAACCGGGATTCATGGTTCAATGGCCTCTGGTGGGGCCTAGATCGCCAGTGGGGCCTAGATAGCGATGGTGTATAAAGCCTCAAAGATAGTGGGAGAGCCTCCAAGGGCTATCACAATTCTAATGGTTTCACTCCTCCCAAATGAATCATTACCTGATCAACAAGATGAATCTCTAAAGTAGCTTGCCCCTCTTACCAAAATGAATATGATACCAACACCATATCAAATACGTCAAACAAAGTCCAAACAAACATATAAAATGATACTAATTCCCTAGTTAGATTGGGAATGGACAACTAAAAGGATTAAATTATTCCATGTTTTCTAAGCACAATACATCACTTGGGACTGGGAGGAGTAACCAAGCTAGGTGTCTTCTATGAATGATCCATTATTACCCGATTTCGGTTCATATATGTTTTCATTTAAAGCAAATACAAGCCATATATGTATCTAATTCAATTAAATATCCGTTTGTTTAAAAAATGTCTGATTACAAATGAACCAAATACGTGTGTATATATATATATATATATATATATATATATATATATATATATATATAATGATAGATTTAGATTCATAGTCATATTATAATATAATAGATTTGGCTACATACAATAAAATATATTTATACGTAACCTAATTAAACTCATTGCCAATTTCCTAACCAAATCAAACTTATTATCAATTTCCTATTTAATTTTTTTTTTTGCCCAACAACAAAAGAGATGAGAGAAAAGAATCACTGTCACCCACACATGAAAATGTATTAAGGGTTCTGATGATTTTCCCATGGATGATGTGGATACTAACAGCAACATTGATGAGGATGTTGATGACAAATGCCACTTTGAAAAAACATTGAACCTATTAATAATAAAGAACTTAGTTTTGATGATTGACTTTTTATATTTATTTATGTTTGTGTTGTTGTTATCCTAGTGAAAATGGATGGAAACATGAACCATTTTGTATAAATCCACTAGTTATTTTAATACGTTTTGTTATTGTAGTGTTGGAACTTTAAAAACATTGTAATTTGGTACTTGGTAGTTAACTAGTTAACTTTTGGGTAATTTATACTGAAAACAAATATAATATTTTTTTTAGTTAGTAGAGAAACAAAGTGTAAAGAGTTGTACTCTTGTTAAATTTTATAGATTTTCCTTTTTTAAAGATTATTTAACATATATCGTGTTATTATTATTATTTTTACATAAAGTAGAATCTTACGATTATAGATCCTACAATCCCATCCACGAGGGGCTGGGATTAGACATGGAAATCAGTTTTTCCTGATGTATTAGAATGACATCAAGGGTTGATATATCAGTGTCGAAAAGTAACTTTCACTTTTTGAGAGGTGCTTATCACTTTTCAATGCTGATGTGTTCAACACTGATGCCATTCTAATACATCCCAAAAAATTGATCTCCGTACCTAATATTTTCTGATCCACAAGACCTTCACTATAGGATCACAATTATAACAACCCTGGACAGGACTCCTTTTGGTGAGAGGCTCAGCCTATGACATACAAATGAGAATACCGTCCTAAGGCTGTAAACAGATCGAACTCAGAGTGGATCAGCCTGCATCCGTTTTGGTCTATTAAGATTAATCGTATATCTGTATGTATCTATTTAAATATCCAGTGGGTATTCTAAAACAGGATTCATATTTGAATCCATTTATTTTTGCAGATATCCAATTTCTCATTTATTGCAATATCATTGCATATTTTATAATTTATAACTATTGTTATATGTTACAACGGATAGGATATTTAATTGGAATGGATCGATACAGTCCAAATTTGGATTCGCTATAATCAGATTATCTTAAATGGATCAGATATTTAATGAATCTGTATTTATCTTAAGCAGACCTAAATTTGAAGATTTGGTACAGATGATTTTCGGCAAATGGTGCAAACGACATCAGGGTATGGACACATCAGCACCGAAAAGTTATTAGTGCCTCATCAAAAAATGTAAATCACTTTTCCAGTGCTGATGCGTTGGCCCCCTGGTACAGTTTGCACCTGTTTGCATGAAATTCATTTATACCTAATCCTAGCTGAAATTTACTCCCTTAGGAACATTAACCTTCGCTGGGCGTTGGGGGGGAGGGGGGACACTGATAAAGTGATTAGAAGCCCCCCAAAAATGTAAATCACTTTTTGGTGCTGATGTGTCAACCCATTGACACCCAGCGGAGGTTTACGTCTTTAAGGGAAGCAGACAAAATCCTTCCTCATTTGGTGACCCTATTGTGCCCGGCAAGGCTTTTCTACGTTTGGCGTACAAAAACATCTAAGTCAATGAGTGACCGCATCAGCGTCAGAAGTGTTTTACACACTCTCCCAAAAAGTGAAAATCACTTCCGGCACTGATGTTTCAGCCCGCTTTGGTAGAGGCGGGCAGAGGTTTGGGGTAGGTGTATAAAATCCTCACCGTATTGTACCAGGTGCTGGGCAACACGTGATGAAAAAAGAGTTGCCACCATCACAAGCAACCAATACTGGGTGTGTTTTTGCCATGTGTCACCAGTGCAAGGCCCAAAAGGATCATTAGGTGCTTTTTCACAAGAAGAAATACATGTAGGATTTGGTAGGATC
>JAOXJP010226661.1:0-11446 GCA_025762735.1 Platanus orientalis | reverse complement strand
GCCAAAATTGACCTGGGTAGAGGTAGTAAAGAGGGACATGGCAGCTTGTAATTTAACGACAGATAAGGCTTTAAACAGAGCGGAATGGCGGTACAGGATTCGTGTAGCCGACCCCAAATAGTTGGGATAAGGCTGTTTGTTGTTGTTGATGATGATTTTTTCAATTCATCTTGTCAAGTAAGTCGTTCTATTCATTTCATTTTCAAGTACTTGTTGTTTATAGAATCACAAATCATATAAAGATAGGATAATAGAATCAATCCAGCAACACTCTATAGTTGTTTGTAATGTTAGCTACCTTTCACGTCAGTGGTGCGGGTCCTACTCTGTTAAGTGGTTGTCTATGAGCCCAAGTAGTTCAACAACAAAAAAAAAAAAAAAGGTTTGAAGCTTGTCCAAGCTAGGCAAAGCTTTGCATATCACTATCATCCACATTCAATGTGGACAAGCATTCCTTTTAAATAATTTGTTGTTATATTACTTTTTTTTTCAACTATCATATAGTTAGGATCCTCTCCTAGACTTAAAAGGTTGGAAAATGTCTTGCAAACACCTACAAAGCAACACCCAATTTGATTTTTTTGAGTACATGTTGCACTGCAAGCACTTGCCAGCCATTTTTAAGACTTTAAGTGCAAGTGAAGATCCTAAGTAAATAACATAATCAAAGTAGCATGGGATTGATAACATCGACAATATTAATAATAATAATAATGATGACAATCAAAACCCCAAGGCCATGTCTGGCTGCCATAAAAAAATGATTTTCTCATGATTGATGGCAAAATTTTCTTGGGAAAATCATTTTCGAGTTGTTTGGTTGCCAAGAACCAGAAATCCTCAATTTTTGAAGTTTGTCACGTAATTACCTATTTTAATGTTTGCTACTATATTATTTTCATACAACTCTAGCAGAAAATCCTTCATTTCTCATGAAAATTGTAACACATAAGCTTTTGTTTTTCTTTTTTTGGGCAACCAAACAACCATAGGAAAATGATAGAAAATTACGGATTTTTCCTTTTATTTTCTTTTCTTGTGTAATTTTCTTTACTATTCATTTCTATCATTTTCTAATCAATTCAAGGTAACCAGACAGGGCCCAAGATTAAAATTATAATTTGATTTTTTTAAAGTCTACAATCTTGAATATAGCCTCTTCTATAAAACTTGAAACAAAGGATTCTAATCTAATGGTTTCCAATCATTTCAGTACAGTTAAGGGGAATGTATAGGATTAATCGATCAGATCAAGATCCCCTATTTATAAAAGGGAAAGGGTTTATTACACCCAAAATAGTATATTCCTTCATGTACCCACACCACAAGGCGACACTTGATGTTTGGATTTGGTGCCTCTTTTAAATAGGGATCAAATTTTCATTCAAATACCTTTTAATGGTTTTAAACCTATAAACCTCATTTTTTGGGTACCTTTTTTTTCATTTAAAAATTGTTTTTATAGTTTTAACCCTATACATCTCACCTTTTGTGTGTAGGGACATGGGGGGACATATTATTTTGGGTGTAATAGATCCTTTCCCTTTATGAAAAGATGAAATTTCTGCCCCCAACCCCAAGATCAAAGTACTCTTTGAATGACTAAAGACCCTTTCCCTGCTCAGCCTGGTAGTAGTTAATCAAAAAAGCTTTTCCTTTCTACCTCTTGGCGTGCTCTTTATATCTAAGATTGCCTATATTGTAGAAGACTCGACCTACCACATGATCTTTCAAAGTATCATAAAAGAACATGAAGGTTGGAGTTTTATGATGGCTATGCATGAATTGACTGTGGTTATGGTTACCTATGAGTGGCCTCTAGGGCAGCACAAGTTAGGGTTTCTTGCAAGGGATGGCAATGCAATTTGGATTAAGGTTTTCTAAAATCCTAATGTTGGTTGAGCAGTGGGTAATATTAATTTGTTTCATATGTCATTGACATTTTGATGATGATGAATTTGTTTATATTTCGATGTGGTTGTGTATTCGTATTCGTATCTCAAGGTTACAATAGTTCATTTTGGTAAAGAACGGTCTATTATCGAATTTATTAAGTGAGCTTTATGTTTGACATAATCCTCCTTTTGGTTCTCAATCTCTTTGGCGATATCTGCATTACTTGTTGTCTATTTCAAGTTCTTCACAAATCTACTCATTTTTAATAATAGAATTAATGGTTTAGATGGTAGAGCTACATATAAAAAGAAACAATGGTTTACAAATTTTTATCAGTCTTGCAATTGGTCTTGTTTGAAATCGGTAACCACATGTCCGCCCTATATAAATTCCATTACAAGTTTATTATATTTAATTGTGCAGTTATTGGTGAATGGATTGGAGAAATCTGGAGATCCATCAAACAATGATTCCGACTATTCTGATGTCCTTGCTACTCATGTATGCTTATGGAATGATACATCTTGTTCCATGATCGATCAATGAGGCCCAGATTTTAAATTTTGGGAACTTTTACTACCAAACACATGAGTTTGATTCTAAAATCGTGTGGGACTCCCATATGGTAACATAAGACCTTAGGTTTACCCTTTTTATACCTTAAAATATAAGAAAAGTGGAATGAAGGAAAAGATGAAGAGATTTGGGAGAAAAAGTGAAGAAAACCCTAATTTACCAAAGGTGAACCTTGGAAACCCACACCATGAGTCCATGAGTGATTTAGCTTTGTTTTGAGGTTTTCTTAAAGATTTTTATGAGATCTCACTGTTCTTGGTGTTATTACCATTTATGTTGCAGAAAAAATAAATTTAGAGGATTCCTTGAAGAGAAAACTCAAGGGTATAGGGATCATACAAGAAGAATCGTAAAATCAAAAAGAAATAGCTAGGGTAACTGATTATACAAGATATACAATTATTTTTATTCTTAAGATCTTCGATCTACGATTCCTGAAATCATGATTTGAAGTTCTTATGGCATAAATTATATGGATTTAAACATGTAAGTGATATTATAGCATATACACATGCCTTGATTTCTCTTAGGTTACTAGAAATCATGGATTTTGAAATTTATGACATGAAAATGGTTTATTCCATATATAATAGTTTTTCTTTGCTAGAATCTCATAGATTCATATTTATCATTATGATTTACAAATGATTACATGTCTTCTTCATTAGGATCATAGAAATTTATAAAGTCATTTGTATTGTCAATTCCATTCCAAGTGTATAGGTACTAGGTACGGTCTATAATTGTAAGATTCATGAGCCTATGAGAGGTCTAGTTTGAAGACTAGTACCAAGACATGGAGAGTTTCGAACCCCTCACTCATCAAGCTAACCACTTGGAAGATTGCAAGAAGCCAAGGCATCAACCGCACAATACTCAAAAGGTAAATCGGGTAAAATATTACCAAGGTTGTGGTGTGTACTCAAAGACCCCTGTGGACCACGGTTTGACCCTAGGAAGTCATAAAAGACAAAAATATGACCCTAGAAATGTTTGCTAAAAAATTCCAAGACTTAAACTTATAAAAAAAACTAGACAAAGGATTTTCGAGTGATCGAAAAAACCTCAAGCTCTCAAACCTGCTTGAGCAGTCAAAAATTATTTCGATTGGTCATACTGAAAACACCCAAAGAGGGTTTACTAGAGGGAAGCACGAGCAAAACTCGAGTGCTAGAAAAAGATGTTTTTGAGCAATTGAAAAAAAATTGATCGTTTGAAACCACTCAGATTCCCAACGGTCATATTTTAAACCATTGTTTTTTATCATTGGAGTCTCAAATTGACTTGAACTTAGTTTTATAAAGCCAATAATTGTTCGTAGAATAAGTTCAACACTTTCTATGATATTTACATGAATTCTTGAGTAATTTACAAGATAAATACTCCTTGAAATCAAACCATTAAAGGGTGTTCTTGAACAAAATAGGAAAACCCAATTGAGAATAATGTGTGAGTGATTTTGGGAGCTTTTGATTGGAAAATACCTGCACCAAGTTAAAGAGTTAGGTTCTTAATCACATCAAAGAGCCACTTGAGAGCTTGAACCACATAGGAAGATCTCTTTGAAGCTTTCCATGAGGTTTGAAGACCACAATCATACTTACCTACTCTAGAGGTTGAGCACCACAACAACAATCATCATTTTACTACCACTTTGGAGCTACCCTCAAAGATAAAGAAGTCAGATTTAAGCTTGACACTCGCCGGAGACACCAGTGCGTGATAAGCCTCTATCAAAGACATTGAAGGGAGTACGTTCTCAATAGAATACAATTTGTAAATTTATTGATTTATCTTGTAATAGTTACACTAACTATTACAATTTATATATTTTGAAAAGTGAATGTAAGTCGGTGTGTTGAACCACTATATATATTGTGTCATTGTGGATTGCATAATTTGTTTTTGGTTTATAATTTCTATATTTTGAATTATGCACAAACACTTTGATCGAATTTGTAAATTAAAAATAATTGAGCACACTAGTATACGTGTATATCTTGTGAGAATTTAAATTTCAAATTCCTTAGCCTATTGATCACTTTAAGACTTCACTCTTATAATTGAATTTAAGTAATCATATTGTGGGTAATTGGGATTAAATGAATTAGATAACAATTGAATAAAAAAGGAATTGAAAATTTGTAAAGATCCTATTCACCCCCCTTTAGGATCGTATCAGGATAGAATTTCAAAATCCCCATTGTAAACTTGTGATTTGTATCTATTTAATGGATTTTATTGTCAAGCATATTTCCCACCTATGTTTTCTCAATCAGGTTTACAAAAATGGATTTCCCATAGATCCTCATATAAGAATTGAAGTATTTTAATTGTTTGGCTTCATTTCATACTTATATTCAGAACTGAAAAAGTTTTTAAAACTCGTAGTTTCTATATGCTTTATAGAAGGGTCAAGTATCTTGTATTGTATTTTTGATTGGCTTTAATTATAAGATTTGATATATAAAATCATGTCAAGTTCTATATGGGTAAAATAATAGTTAAGTTAAAAGAACATATATCTATACATTCGATTGGATTTATCATTATAAATTGGCATAATGCATTTTTTGATAGATTATATGTTTTGGAAGAAATGGATATCTTGAACATCAATACGTGTAATGAACAAATATAAATAATAAATGACAAAAAACAAGTGACATGAAAAATGATAAATGATAAAGTGATCATAGATATGTGAAAATAATCATGATAAATAATAAATGACATAAGATCCTACCATTGGGAATTAAACGATACTCAAGATCCCGCCATTGGGGGTTAAACGATGGTGTTAGATCTTGCAATTGGAAATTAAATGATAACCAAGATCTTGTCATTGAAGCTTAAATAATAATCAGGATCTTGTCATTGGGGGTTAAACAATTACCAATATCCCACCATTAGGGGTTAACTGATGGCATAAGATGTTAAGAAAGCGAAATTGCATAAGCTTTGAAAGGAAGTGAAAGTAGACAAATGTAAAAATAAAAAAATAAAAAAATCTAAAATTGTTTATATTAAAAAGAATGAGAAAGTGAAAAAAGAAAAAAGAAAATTCATACATGTACTAATAAGAAAATGAAAGAAAATAACAAACATAAATGTTTGAATAAAAAGTGCATAAGTATAAAGATGAATGTGTAATTACATGAGATGTGATAAAAAAGAGTAAAGTACAAAAGCCTTTTAATGAAAATGAAACTATATAAGTCTCATAAAAAAGTGAAAATACCTAAGTTTTGGAAAAATAGCGGGAATCGTGTAAATTTTCTATGAAAAAAAGGTTATTCAAGTTTTAGTAAATACATATAAAATGTTTGATGCATTGATCTTGCATTTTGATTTTAACACCATATGACTTATTATTTACCTTAAAAGTTCGTGATTGGCTTGATCTCATTCCATTATATGTTGTGTATAATTACTTACGAGTCCATCAAGCTTACTCAGTTAACACCATTTCTTAGATTGATGCATAGTGAACTAGTACATTCTTGAAAGCAGATGGAAGATGAAGAACGACACTAGAGAGTGCTAATGTTTAGTTTTTGATTGGTTATTAGACTTGTACATCCTTAGTGATACTTTAGACTTTATAAAATTTGAATAATTCAACTTTATGAATTTGGATTTTTATGGATTGTGAATGTTTCTTTAATTGTTTGTGCATTAGAGATTGAGGCTCCTTATAGTGATGAAATTTTTTTTGAGGTTTGACAGTGACATAATGGTTAGCCTTTTATCATTTGTGTTGCTTATGGTGAATGAATGTTAGAATTTTATATTATGTTACCAATGAGACATGGATTTTAATGATGAATGTTATTTCACTACATATTGTTTAATAACTAGTGAAAATGGAAATGATTTGAGATGTGACCAAAAGATATAAATAAATTATGTTACAAATACATGTTATAAGAGAAAAGTGAAATAAATATATGAAGGAAAAGTAAGAAAATAATGATAGAAATGTCACTATTAATCTACGATCATCCCAAGAGTGAGATTCGGGTTTGGGGTGTGACAATATTATCAAAGCAAATGTTATGCATAGAGGTTGTACTAGTTGTGATAGTCTTATGGCTTACCATAACAAGGAAGAGACAACTTGAGAATGAGGGAACAAGATGAAAGAGAAATATTTACACATTTTTCAAGACTAAGGTACTTCAAATTCAATAAAATTCAGAGGATTGAATTCTTTTATAAGGAGGGAAGAGTATAACACCCCACAATTGCTTTTGTTAAATTTTATAAATATAAATATAAATTTTTTGTTCATTAATGATGCATCATGTGAAAACAAGCAAGAAAACTAATTTTAGTTTTCTTAGAACTAAATCATATCATAAAAATGAAGGAAAAGTAATGTAGTGAAAATGATTAACAAAAAGTGAGAAAACATAATAAGACTGAAAATTTGTTGTCATGATCAATCAAGGAAGGCTAGAACACCAAAACAAAAAATCAGGCACTGCCTGATCGAGCATGGAGGACTCAATGATCAATTAGGAGAGCCCGTGATCATTCATAAAGAAGTCATGATCGATCATAGAGTGTCAAGGTGGTCAGTCTAGGAAACTAGGCATTGCTTGATCGATCATGAAAACCCATGATCGATCATAACTAATATCTCAATCTGAAAGATCAGGCACGGCTTAGTTAATCATGGAGGATTCCATGATCAAATTAAGGCCTTATGATTGATCATGGAATAAGGCCTTGATCGATCAAGCGGTGCCTAATATTTTAAACTGAGATACTGGGTAGTACATAATCAATCATTGGTCCTCATGATCAATCATGAATCTCCCATGATCAATCAGACAGTGTCTAGTTTCTCATACTAAGCACTTAGGCACTCTATGATCGATCATGGAATCCTCTATACTTGATCAGGCAATGCTTGATTATCTTTTTGGGTATTCTAGGCTTCTATTATCAATCATGCTTGCTTCATTATCGATCATGATAGAAAATTTTAATTCTTATTTTTTCACTATTTAATCTTTTTCATTCTATTACTTTTCCGTCTTTCTCTATTTATTCTTATGAAATAATTTAGTCCCAAAGGAACCAAAATTGGTCTTCTTATTTCTTTTAACATTGTGCATCATTAATGAACAAAAGTGACATGTTTATGTTTATACAATTTAACACAATAAAATGCAAGGTGTTACACATAACTTTAAAAATAAATTAATAGGAGAAAATATGGCACGAATATGAATGTTGATGCATGATGAGCATTGAGTAACAAAGATGTCATGTGGATTTATGTTAAATAACCCAAAATAAGTACATCTTAACTATTGGCAGTAAAATTTTAGTGTATGGCAAAAGACACCAATTTGGCTAAAACTTCCATTTACAACAGTTATTAGGCGTGATGATGCTAGTTTTCGAAACTCCATTGCTAACCACCACACCTAATAGATACTTATGCAAAAAACCTAAAGAAAAATAGTTACTATTGACGAATACAAAAATGATATTTTAATTAAAAACATCGTGAATAAAGCTCCAGATATAAATCACTACTTGACTTCATCGTACACTTTTTACTTATTCTTTTTTCAAGAAAGAAAGAAGATAATGAAACTTCTTTGTATGCTTTTTACTATGATCACATAAGTAACATGTTGGTTTAATGAAACTATAAATCTTTGCACTTTAACAAATATTTGAGAATACACATCCATAACTAAAGCACCATAGAAAAATATACTTGATATCATCCACATGAGATGACAACTACACCTATATCCTAATACCTATATCATAAAACTATTACCTCTAAGTTCCCACATCTTCAACTATAACAACACATATGTAGTAACCTACTTCTTAGAGTTGGATTAAGGGAAGGTAATAGAAACCATTTTAAGAATGTAAATCATGAATTATTACTTCTTTATTCATCAAACAAAAAATTGTTATTTCCTTAAAAAGCTAACAAGGATCAATCATGCTTGTTGAGTGATATTTTGAATAATAATGATGGTAGAAAATATGTAAGAGATGTCTACCCAAAAAATGATGACAATATCATAATAAACTAAATAATGCTTCATTTTATATCAATCACCACACATTTGTACAATTGCAATAAGGCCAACACTACTATTCAATCAGATGCATCATTCCATAAGCATAACTGAGCAGTGAGGGCATTAGAATAGTCGGAGTCATTGTTTGATGGATCTCCAAATTTATCCAATCCCTTCACCAACAATTGCACAGTTAAACGTAATAAACTTGTAATAGAACTTATATGGGGGTGGACATTTGGTTACCAATTTCAAACAAGACTAATTGTGAGATAGGTAAACATTTGTAAACCATTTTTTTTTATATGTAGCTCTATGATCTAAACCATCAATTCCATTGCTAAGCATGCATAGATTTATGAAGAACTTGAAATAGATAACAAATAATATGGATATCACCAAAAAGATTAAGAAACAAAAGGAAGATTATATCATACTTGAAGCTTGCTTAATAAATCCAATAATCGACCATTCTTTACTATAATTGAGCTAGTGTAACCTGGAGATATGAATACATAACCATATAGAAATTTGAACAAATTCATCTATATCAAAAATGTCAATGACAAGTGAGATAAATTAATATTACTTGCAGCACCGAACACCAGGGTTTTAGAAAACCCTATCCTAAATTGCATTATTGTGCCCTGCCAAAAACCCTAACTTATTCTCTCTCCTTCCCTTCTGCAACAAAACCTTAATTTTGGGGTGAAAACATAGTGCGATTAGTAGGTTTTTGGTATGAATCATTTTTCTACATTCCCTCATCATATAATGTTATTTGGACATGAATCTTTTTTTAGCTCTTCTTCGACTAGTTTGATCATAGTCACTTTTCCTCGATGGGCGACCCATATGGTTCCCTAAGTATATGGAAACCTGGATTTTTAAGCCATAATGTTAACTCTTAATATGCAGGCTATCAACTATCCGATTATATATATTCGTATTCGATCCGCTTAAAACAAATACGAATGTATTTCTAATAAGAGTGATTTTTGAAATAAACAAGGTTAAAGCAGCTCAATGTCTAATAAGGATAGTCTATCCTAATTAACAATTAGGTGTGTTATAAAAAAAAGTAATTGGGCTTTGATGTATTTCAATTAGTAATTGGGCATGGTATATTGTTTTTAATCTGGTTCATCATGCTATAATTAATATTTATAATATAATTTTTTTGACCATGTTATGTAGAATACAATATCTGAATCTCTTAACCCTAACCTTTACTCATTTGTCATCTCCCATTCTCATTTCGTATATAAAAATAAAAATAAAAACCTGAAACCTTGGCTAAAATCTCCCCAGTAATCAAGTTCTCTTCTTTGTTGAACTCTACTGATCATCTTTCAACTCTATAGTTCTTAGGTCCTTGTTGTTTTCATAAATATTCTTAAAATATTCGAATTTTATATGATATTCAATTAACTAAAAAAAGTGAATATGGATATGCCTATATCCACTTTGTATTCAGTCTATTTCTAGCCCTAAATGATGGATATCTAAGTTGGAAGGAATGGGCCTCTATGGACAATAGTGGCTCAGGCACCCTACTTCTGATTTGAGTCAAATCAAGAGACCCGTTAGAACGGACCAGGCTCCACTAAAATCCAACCAATTTGGCTTAAGTTGGTTCAATTTTAATATATCATTTATGAAATAAATGTTCTATCTAGGATTTTATGTCCAGGATACTGGGAGAGACACCGCCATATGGAATAAAATGGATGGCAGTTGGATGAAATTTTAAATCCCCACTCATTTTATTTCATATATATGACGTCCCCTAGTGACCTAGACACCAAATCTTGGGCAAAGCATTTGTTCGGTTGTTTCCTATCATTTAATTTATTAAGATATATTAAGTGATAAGTGTACATTTTTTTTAATGAAGCCTACATGTATCGGCCCAAGTCATATTGAAATAGGATATGTATGAACCTAACTAAAAAAACCTTAGCATTGGGTGTTTAAAGTTGACTAGGGCTCATTTCAGTCCGCTAAGACCTTAGACCTGATGGGCAAAAGTTCATGATGAACTGGCTCAACCCAATGTGTTACTCTAGTCCCGACTGATAAGTAACCATAACCCCAGTCAATTCATGCATAGCCATCATAAAAAATCAACCTTCATGTTCAATATATAGTTCCATCATCACCACCACAAACATACATTAAAACTACCATCATATGTTTGCTTGGATCATCCCTTACCAAGAAGGCCCACTCAAATCATCCATAATGATAATTCCTAGAAGACAATTCAAGTGGGAACACAAACCAATTTGTTTAGATGCAATTGGCTTCATAATTTTGGATCTTGCAAAATTATCATATTGTAAATTATGTAAATATTATGCTAATGAGATTCTCCTTTGACTAACTCAATGGAACTATCACCATTAGCAGAAATCATATTTAGTAATCCCATAGTTTTAATTGATTGCATTTTTTTGCCATTTATTCTCAAATAATCAAAAATACTAATGAGATGTTTTGATTTTTATCAAATTCCAAAATCCTGCCATAACAAAATTAGGTAATGTAATTAACATATGCATATCATTAATAAAAAAATTCATAGGAAAACACTTTAAAAATTGCATGGGCCAAAAAAAATTAAATGATTTATGAATAAAAAATAAATAAATATGGCAACCATGCCAAGCACTATAATTCAACTAAAAATTTAATCAAATAGACAATGACACTAATTTTGCAAACCCTTCACTCCCCTCAAAAAGCCCTGAGGAATAGGTACAACTTAGAGAGTGGCTAAAGTTAGAATGACATCAAGGCCAACTACATCAGTGCTTAAAAATGAAGACATCCCCCAAAAGGTGTTCATCACTTTTTCGACACTGATGTGTCAACCCTAATGTCATTCCAACTCTAGCCACTCTCTAAGT
>JAOXJP010226660.1:0-11446 GCA_025762735.1 Platanus orientalis | reverse complement strand
AGGCACCCTAGTCCACCCGTATGGGTGGTTACCTACTTAAACCGATTTAACTCTAGGGTCTAATTCCTATGTATAGTGTGTGTCAAGGTGTATCTATTTATGAAAAACCGTGTCATGCATATGTAAGTGAGTTTCCCTAATTACTAGTGCACATGTGTATGAATATGTATAATTAAAGCAAAATTTTGATTCATTTAATTATCTAATCATTTATTTACATGTCGTTTAATAAAAGAAATTGGAAAGGGCAAGTTAGAAAAACGTACCTTAAGCCATTGTCCTCTTAGGCAAATAAAATGAAATAAAATAATACATAAAATAATCACACAATGCATTCAATATCACAAGCAAATAAATAAATAAATAAAAATAGGAAATGAAATAAAAGAATGAGCTAGTTTAAGTTGGCAAGGTTTGGGTCGGGATGACTTAACATGGGTCGAGACAATTCAAGTAGTATTAGTTTAGAAAGACATGGGTTGGTTCAGTTTAGTTAAATTGGTTAAAGTCTAATGGGTTTGGATTAGGTTGGACAAAGCTTGGGCTAAACCCAAATTCCATGATGAGCTTGGGCTTGAATGAAGCTAGTCCCCTATGATGTCACCTGTGTATTACACTCCATTGGTCTTGAATATAACTTGTTTTCTTGTTAGTTATATGTACATCTAAAACAAAACAATACAAAAGCAAAACAAAACAAAGAAAAAATTTTGAACCTGAGTGTGCATACTATGGCATCTAGGCTGCCCCTCATGATATTGATATGTGATAAGGTGAATCTCATGACAATACAAATGATCATGATCTGATTTGGTTATACAAGGGTTCAGTCACAAAGAATTTTGGCTTAGCTCAGATCTGATTTGAGTTAGGTCAGTATTAAATGAGGTTTGAATTTGGTCCATAGCTAAGAAGAAAAAATAAATAAATAACTACAACATCCTAAGCCTTCCACAACATGTAGCTACAACTTTCTTTCTATTGTGTGTGGACACGATAGGATCACCTGTACATGTGCCCAAAATCTAACAAGGTGAGAATAGAATCAGATGGATAACACCCACACCCATTTTTATCATGCTCATACCTTAGACTCCAATCTTAGGATTAGGTATACCTCAACAGTTAACTTGACTTTAGATATGGATAGTGATCAGACCTCTAGAGCCCATGGATGAGAAAATGGGAAAGGCATACACCTTCCCAATGACAGGAATACACACACATGCCCACATAATCACACAATCCTCCCAATGGCTAAGTTTACCGGTCTCGGCTAGCTTTTGGTGAACTAAATGATTCATTGCTTTCAGTTTGCTCAGTGACATCAAATATTTTTACATCATTAGACCCTAGAGATGCCATGTGGCCCTAGAACATGCCATGCAACATGCTTATTGCATATGGATAGACCAACTTAAGCAAAGTGAACAACACTAAGTAAAAAAAAAAGAAAGAAAGATGAGAATCAGAACAATAAAAAATAAAAAATATAAAACAAAATAACGTGAATGAAAAACAATGGCATGGTGTAGACTCAGTAAATAAATTAACTATAAGATGTAGTGCACATAGCAAATACCTCTTCTTTGTTATTGTCTGACACTTCCTTGGGGCCTCAATGCTTTTCTCTTGACCTCCAAGATAGTGAGGGAAGGGAGAACGTGGGGTGAACACCTTCAACGATTTAGGGGGTCCTCAATAACCCTTCAAAATGTTGCACACATTGACAGATTCTATTTTCTCATTTTTTTCCAAGCAGTACCACACCCTTTGCTTTAACTATGTTTATCTACTTATGAATGAGAAATCAAAGATCTCAGTCTGTGGGTGGTTTAGGCATTAAGAGCTAGAGAGAGAGAATGGGGCTCGTCTAAGATGGATGCTAGTGCAATGAATGAATGGTGAAGGAGAGAAATGAGAGAGATCAAGGTGAATATGAAATGTTGAACGATGTTTAGGGGCATCGGAAAGCTAAAGAGATAGAGAAGATGGGTTTTGGCCGTTAGAGAGAGAGGGTCTATTAGGGGGTTTTTGACCGTGCAAGAGAAAGAGATACAAGTGGGACCTATTTGGGAGGGTTTTGGCCAAGGTGGGACAGGGGTGATCTTAGGGATTTTGACTGTGGATGAGAAGGGGTCTTCCCGTGAGAGAAAGAGAGAAGGAGGTTGAGCTTGGTAGTGAGAGGGCGTCTTCGGGTTTTTAGCCTTTAGAGAGAGAGAGAAGGGGTTCTTTTAGGGGTCTAAGCCCTTAGACTAAAGAAGAGAGTAGACCTTATTTATAGGTTTTTGGGGTGTAGAGATATTTAGGTAAAATTTTTATTTGATTTGATTTGATTTGATTTATATTATTTGATTTTATTTAGATTTATTTGATTGGATTGGAATTATTTACTTATTTGATTAGATTTGATTTTGTGTGATTAGCTTTTTTAGAATTTGTTAGAATATTTGATTTAGGTTAGTTAAGAAAGATAGGATTAACATGACCTATTTTAGCTAGAATTTTTTTATTAGAGTTGGTAATATTTTAAAGGATCTTATTAACTTATTTTAGTTAAATTTGTATTAAGAAAGATTTATTGGATCAAATATATTATATTTTATTAGGAAATACTTAATGGGGTTATATTTGTTAAAGATTTAGAAGGTTTTTTTTATTCACTATATTTATTTAAATTGAACTATTTCATGGACGAAATTACACCACTTGTCATGGAATGGAGTTGATTTGGTGTTTCGCACCGCATTGTAGTTCAATAGACTCCCTTGGAATTTCATTGATCTAGATTTGTTTCATTCAATCAAATCCACTCCCTTGACTAAATCAATGGCTCTGGTCATCATGGTGGCATCTGATTTTTTATCTGAAACTTTAAAGTAATTGATCGAACGATCATGATTTGATACAATGCGATAGAGGATTTTGGAATGGGATTTAAAAGTCTTAATCGATACCTTAAGGTTTTGAAGCATGCCTGAACCATCTACAAAGTCCGATTGATCATCCAAATGTATGTTTTGCTCAGATTTTAAAATATTTTAAATCGAAGGCTAATATTCATTGAAACTTGATTTATCAAACTTTAACAATCAGACCCTCTAATATAATGTTTTGTGACATTCTGAACACATCTATGATGTTAGATTGATCTTTCAGGTTATGTGTTGACCAGATTTTAAAAGATTCATAATCGAGGGTCAAGATTCATTGAAACTTGATATGACAAAATTTAATGATCAAACACTCTATTTTAAAGTTTTAGACCATTCCAAATGCATTCATGACATCTGATTGATCGTTTAATGCTTGTACAATAAGATTCAGTGGTCCACCTTTGATGAAGGGTAAAATCATAATTTTCAAGGTAGATGTGACCAAACTTAGGACAACAATTTAGAAAATTACAAGATTGTAAAGAAAAATAGGAAGATGAAGAAAGTGGATCCTATAAAGATCTTAGGGAGAAATCGTGGGTTTAGAATGTCAAATTAGTAAAGAACATAAATGGCTTAAGAATGGGAGTTTGTTTAATTACTTTGGTTTCTAAGGATACCTAAGAACTATTCTAAAGAACTGGTACTCATTGAAAGAAACCTCACGTCCCTGGGCTAAAATTAGGTGTTGGCAGGGATAAACAATTTTTTGGCTTTAGAAACTTCTAATTTTGGCTTAGCTAGGGTTTTACTTCATTGAGGACTCTTATAGGATTGAGATAATTGATTAAACTCAACATAATTTGACCCAAAAACACAAGGAACAAATGAGAGATGAAAAATCAAGAAAAAAGCTATGGTTTGAAGGATTTTGGGGGATTTTTGAATAACAAAGTTATAAACGAATTTGTAATTCAACAAATAGGTAAGAAATTGTGTAATATATCATTTTTTACTTAGGTTCTTAGTTATCTAAAAGTATTAATCTCATTTTTTTAGAGTTTTTACAAGTTTTACACAAGTTTTGAATGAGTTTTCAAGTGAATATGTTAAGAACCATTGAAGAACTTCTTAAGAAAATAAAGACTGAATTTTTACAGAGAAAAGTAATTTTTTTTCCAAAAGTATAAGTATAATTTTGAAATCTCTTGAAGTATAAATTATCATATAGATCAAAGCATGTGAAAATTTGTATTTTATAAGATAGTTTTTGAGAAAATACTGTTAGTATCAAAAGTGTTGATAAGGTTCTATTATTATAGAGTTATAAATATTGAAAAGTTATTTTATTGATATAAGAATTGCGATAGAGATCATTTGTTAATGTATTTTATGGACTATTATAGAATTATTGTAAAATGTTTCATAGAAAGTGCTAGATGGTCAAGCAAACTCCATTGGTTTTGAACTAGTATTGCACTGTATGTGTTAGAGACTACATTGTTATAGTTTGGAATGTAAAGAAGTGACGGTATTTATTAAAATCAATAAAGAGTTAAAGTAATGTAAGTGTATGGTTGAAGCCACCCTTTATCATCGAAGGGGAAACATTGATGATGCTCAACACACCTGGCTTATGGTGTGAATAGCCCTTTTACTAGGCATTATCAATGGTTATCATATGGCTTTTTGCACCGGAGATAAAATTGGTGTATCATGTGGCTCTTCTCACTGGAGATAAAATTGGTGAATCATTTAGCTCTTCTCACCGGAAAATTTTGTGTATCACGTGACTCTTTACACCGGAGATAAAATTGGTGTATCATATGGTTCTTACACCGAAGATAAAATTTGTGAATCATGTAGCTTTTCTTACTAGAAATAAAATTAGTGTATCATGTGGCTTTTGCATCAGAGATAAAATTGGTGTATCATGTGGCTCTTTTAACTGAAGATAAAATGATGACATTGTCATTGGCTCATCCATGCATCAGATTATATCGTATCATATCGTATTTTCACTGTTATAGTATTGTTTACATCTATAGACATTGTCATTGTACTGTTAACATATTTCATCATAATATTAAATGTTAACTGATATAGAATTGTTAAAGAAATATTAAGAAAGATGGTAAAGAATGGTATATGTTCAAAAGTAATCTTACAGCATGTGTTAAAGTAAAGTATAATTGAAAAAATAGTAGTATAAAGATCATATTTTGCATTTGTATTATCTTATCTCCATTCTATTGCCATTTTTCTATTTTAATTATATCGTGAAAGTCTTGACCATACTTTTATATAACATTAGACTTTTTTCTGCGAAATTTGTCAAACTCACTTAATTTAACACCACAGATAATGAGGAAGATGAAAAACATGGGGATTGATGATTAAATAGGATTATGGACAAGGCTATGGATGACTTAGATCTTTGAAATTACTAGTTTATTTTAGATGAATTGTTGATTTACAGACTATTATTATTTCAATTTGTTTAAGAATGTGATTGTTATAAGTATATGAATTTTTAGATTCTTGTTAGATTGTTGAGATTGATGTTTCAGATTTTTAGTGATGGTTTGAAATTATTTAATTAAATGAATTTTCAGATTTTGATTTATATTATTAATGGAATGTCAATAAGAAATTACTTGAGGTTGAACATGTATAGACTTATATGTTTCTGCTACGAATGAATGTTAAAGGAAAATGTATTGACTTGTAGGGATGCACTTAATTAACTAAGGTGTTGAAAAATGTGTGATGAATGTAAAGAGAGAATGTAAGGATAAAGAAAAAAAATGTATATGCAATGAATGGGATAACGTCAAGATTGAATGAATGAACGTATTGTATCTTTGAAATCTGTATCCTTTTGGGTATGGATTTCGGGTCACAAACAAACAGTCACAACCCGAATCTGAGGGTCATGTTGGTGGTCCGAATCCGGATCGGACACTGGATGACACAACCCAAAACCATATCTTCTTGTGGGAAGATCCCATTTTTTGAGTGTGACCATGTCCTATATCATGTACAAATTTTGTCCATTCCTTTTTTTAAAAACCTTTAATTCCAATAACCCATATCACATATTGGAGCAAAATAATAAATATATCTCACCCAAACCATTCGGGTTCACATATAGTAGTGGATTACTCATTCATGCACCATTTACATTACCAAAGTACAGTAGAATAATTAGTGCTTAAATAAATTTACAACTCATAGTGCAACGGAATAATATTCTCGATCTCTTAAACCATCATCAAGTGTAGTAGGAAACTAAACATCCCATAAGGTAGTCTATCTAACATAAACTCATGCTATCCAAGTATCAAAAGTAATGCTCCCAACTAAGCCATCCATTAAAGAAAATTTCAATCAAAAGGGTTACAATATCCTCAACATAAGAAAAAGTATGAGAATATACATGTCCAAAAGTAATCTGGGTATAACATGGATCCACCTCTAAAGAATTAATAAAGGAGTTGTGACTCCCCAAGCCATGTCTCAACTGACCTCCTCGTGGTTCCAATGTACACCAACCTTATAGTCTCCGTCTGAAAAATTGTGTCTATTTGGGTAAGCTTAGTGAGCTTAGTAAGAGATTATATAATAAATACAATAGAAGGGGCCAAATCAAGCATGATAGCAATATAGGGAATCAAACAGAGTAAGGAATCTCAAGTGTGAATGCATGTGTGATAAGAGCGTTGTACAAACATCCTTACCATGATTCCAAATTATAACTATGTTTCCAAATAACCATATGAATTTTCAAATAGAGCCACATCATGCATATGCTATATGCTTACCTATAAGGGTCTCCATCAAATTCCAAAACCGGATGCAACATAAATGGTGGAAGATCTTGTTGAAGTCCAAAACAAAACGTGTCACGCCCTAAAACTTGCACACAAAAATTAGAGTATAAATATAGGAAACACGTAAATGGCATTGTAGATCTCAGAGTGTGATACTCACTCACTTACTTACAGAAGGAGTCCTTTCCTTACTTATCTTATCTTAAATTGCAGCATATATATATTTCATTCATTTTCATTCTTTATCCAATTAAATGTCCTCAATTACCATATATATGCATTGAAAATTAAACTATAAAGTAACATCCATCATCATTGGGTGTAATGGAATATACAAACAAACATTCTAACTACGTAGCGGAATATAATTAGAAATCTCCAAACATCCATATCAAGTAAGGTACTAGTCTCAAACCATCCAACTAAACATATCCATGAGTATCTAAATAGTAGCATCGAAAGGTCATCCAATTGGGCACATAAGATACATCTCAACAAACTATAAACTACTAGATAACTAAATAAAATCATGTCTCAAAATAAGCCATGTCTCATACATGAATGTGTTGGGAACAAATTGAATATAAAGAGAATAAACAAAAGAATGATCCGCTCGTCCATGCGAGCTAACTCAAACCGAACTTGCAAAGAAGCATACTACGAAGAGTCATCTGAAATGGTGTTAAAAACATGGGTAAATTATAAAACCCATGAGAGAACATACATAATGTCCTACAGAGTAAATTAAAGTATACACGAGTATAACTCATTAGTAAATCGAAACATGTGTAACATATATGAATCAAACCAGCTATAACAACGATTAAATTCTAATAAAGGTACTAGGAGTATTAAAACCAAATCAAATAGAATTCCATAGCTAAAATAGATAAAGCGTATCTCATAAGGAAAGTACAACATGCAATACAAATGCTTATTACAAAATACTCATACATTAATAGGCCTTATCACCTCTTAAATAAGTTGCCTTAGCTAATAGATATTAAAACTAGATGCATGCTCATGGAAGCCCAATGCCACCTACAAACTCACATAATCCATGAAGGGTTTCTAACAAAACACACCTCAGATCAAATCAGCTTAACCCATGTAGGGTTCTTGTCAAATTACACCTCAAATCATATCAAGTAGGGTCTCTGCTATGAAGCTCGCCAAAACACCTCATATCAACACTAACGGATTACCCCACAAAGGGCCTTTAACAAATCTGAAGTCATATAACCAATGTAGGGTCTTCAACAAAATTAAAATCTTATATAACCCCGTAGGGTCTCCAATAAAACTGAAATCTCATACGGAATGATGGGAAACTAGTTCCGTCTTCACCTATTAATGCAACCCGGTGATTGGGTACCAAAGAGGGGTCATAGACCACTATAGCCCATAAAAATCCCCCAGGGCATCAAGGGTGGTCCGCTAAAATTTCTCCAGACAATGATGAAGTGGTCTGTTAAATTTCTCTGAACAAGGATGATCCACTAAAATTCCCCCAAATAAGGGTTTCCCATGAGTAAGTCTAGTCTGCAAAAGTTCCTCCGGACAAGGGTTTCCCAAGATTGGGTCTAGTATGCTAAAATTTCCCTAGATAAGGATTGGTGGACAACTAGAGTCATCTTCATGTACTTGTTAGTCCTGGTGATTAGGTCTAGTCTGCTAAAATTGCCCCGGACAAGGATTTGTGGGAAACTAGGGTCGTCTTCACCTATTAATGAGTCTCAGTGATTGGGTCAATGCCAACTCCTCAAATACAAAATGGTACTTTAAAATTCATGCATATATAGAGCAATATATAGTTACATAACGATGTCATGCAAGAGATGTCCATGTAGTAAAAGCTCATGTGTAACACCATGTAAATCCATGCTTAAAACCAAATAAAAAGTAATAGCTCATACCCACATCGAAAATCGGATGCTTCAAATCTTCCCAAAACCAATAATAGGATAAGAGTCTAAAACAATACATGTAAATGCAATGATACTAATGTGGAGCTCATCGATTCAAGTCCAAATGCATGTAATCAAGTGAGAAGCATAATAATAGCATTAAAGACCATCTATCATATGAATTAGATTAAACAACAAAACTTGGAGCTAATTAAATTAATAAGAAACTACCAACTAGCAATAACAATGTGAGTGGAAATCTCAAATATGGGGAAATCAAGGAAAAAATCAACCATATAAAGTAGAATTCATTTTCCCCTTCGAACTTTACAAGGATTCAACCTTCCAACCTTCAATCATAGAGAGGAACTTAGGATTCCAATGAATCTATAGTAGTAGAACAAGGGAATGAGTAAATCTTAAATAAAACACGCTCAAATTTGAGTGAATCTAATAATACACACATAGAATCCAGAATTTCATGTAAAAAAGGTTTTTACCAAGGCATAATGGAAGAATTCATTCTATGAAATAAGTGGAATGACCAAGCTTACATAGATCTTATCAACAAGTCATGGAAACTATATTCTCAACCAAAATGACAACAAAAAATGAAGGATAGCACAGAGAAGTTAAAGTAGTAAAACAATCAACATTAGAACTCACCAATCCTCCATGTATCTAGTGATTGGATGAAGTAAAATCACCAAACTTCAAAGACAAAACAATTAAATGATAGGAAAACTAACTATAAATGCATATGTTATAAATTCTATGAGTAGAAAAATACATGGGTTGATAGATTAAGCTATAACATGCTCAAGCTAGAATCTAGAAGGTTCTTGTGTATACAGTATGTGAAGATCACTCTTGAAGACCAAGAAGACTCCAAGGAAGCAAGTCAGTATCATGCGAGGACTAAAGCATCATGCTTGCATTTTTCATGTCCTTCTACATCCACAAAGGTAAGTAAGGGTAAGCGACACTTAAAGAAACCCTCAAGATCCCCCATGTCCATCTTTCCTTGGTTAGAATTGGCATTAGATCATTTATGCACAAAACCAGTGAAAGTGGAGTGCTCCAGACAATATTGGAGCGCTCCAAACCAAACTGGCAGATCACTTGTCCAATTTGGAAGGCTCCAAAGAGGAGTTGGAGCGCTCTAACAAGGTGCGCTCCAAACCCAACATGGAGTGCTCCAAAAATTCTCTAAACTTTCTATCCGAGAGAAAATGCTTCCAGTGGAGCACTCCAATATAAATAGAGCTCTCCAAACTAGGCAGAACAATTCAAAATTTGAATGTGTGTTTAGGATTTATTACCCATTTTGCATGATTCTCATCTTATGGTTGTAATGAACCAAAATGTTATAAAAAGAGCAATTTTGCTCTTGTAAACCTAAGGGTTTAAGGGCATTTGCAAAAGGGATTTTTGGGTAAGAAGGATAGCTCTACTCTTTCTACACTTTTATGCAAACTTTCAAAGGAGAAGAAGAGAGTTAGTTTTCTCTCTTATAGCCACAAATAATGTTTTCTTTGCAAGAGAAAAGAGGAGGAAGATTGAGGATAGTGCATCTTATCTTCCTAGCATTCAAACTCCCAACCTTAGGGTTGAGGTAAAACTTTTTTTTCACATTTGGAGTTTGTTCACATAGTAGTTTGTATTATGGTTAGGCTTGCATATCTAGACCACCAATCTTCTTGTTAATCCTTGGAGAACACTCTCCATGAGATATTTCCCTATTTGAGCTTCATTTACATTTGCCTACATAGATGCTTACTCAGTTGTGTAATTACTTGTTCTACTTGCCTTCTTTAGAGGCATTCGCACACTCCTTTTTTTGGTAGTAGAGACTTTCTTATTGGTATATTTGGCTATTGAGAGCCATTCTATACATTAGAACTTAGCATCCCTTGGTGACCATATTTGTATATTTGGTTATTGAGAGCCACACCATATATTAGGACATCGATCCCTTTGATTAGACTAAATTTTCATACTTGGTTGATTAAGAACCAATTTAGTATTTATACCTTACCTTTGAATCAACGGTCGGAGATGTCGTGTGACAAATTGTAAGTCCTTAGCTCTAAGACAACTAAGGTCATGCTAGTTGGAGAGACTAAGTACGTAGGTTAAAGTTTGCCCTTATACCTTAGACCCTGCATTTGAGTCAACGGTCGGAGACGTCATGTGATGAATTGTAAGTCCTTAGCTTGGAGAAAACCAAGGTCGTGCTTGCCAAAAACACCAAGCATGTTAAATTATGTTTTCTCATCCCTTTGTAATCATTATGATTGATTGTTAAATTAAGTAGTTGAAAGTGGACGTATGCTCTGGTGTGGCCTAACCACTATAGATTCTTGTGTTGTGGTGTGTGATCTTTATGTGATTATCACTTATATTTTTATACTTACAATCATTAGTGTTGATGTATGTCAATCCCATGAGCATGTGTTAGGCACAAGGGTAGTGCTAGGAGTCTTGTAAGTGTCCTATGCGAGCTCACAAGTTTATATCATGAAGCCAAGAAGGACCAAAGGCCAAGGAAGAGCACCAGGAAGAGGCACACCAAGGAAGGTATATATCATGCATATTGTGTGTCTAAAAACAACCATAGACATGGTTTAGGGTCCCTAAGAATGCCCAAATATAAATGCCTAAGGATAGCTAAAGAAAATAGCCAAAAACAAAAAGTGCAGAAAAATTCAGTCGAAACCGATTGCGAGACTGGCAATCAATTTCGACGAAATCGATTGTGAAACTCGCAATCGATTTTGGTATAAATTTTTCTCTCAGTTCTACACTCCCTAGGCCCAAACTATAGGCC
>JAOXJP010226659.1:0-11447 GCA_025762735.1 Platanus orientalis | reverse complement strand
ATCATCTATTTGGATTTTCTAGTATGTGAAATTCCTATAATTGAACTTATCAATATAGAATCTTGTGAAATCTTCTCCCATTTCTTCCATTTCTCACATCACTCCCTTTAGATGTAGTACTATTTACTTTCTCTCCCCCTTAATATATGCCAATGCATTTAAAGAAGGGATTAAAAAACACCAATTAATAGCCAACAAATCAAATCATTTTATATTATGTAATTTAGGCTTCTAAGATCATTAATCTTTACTCATACTTGCTTTAAAGGAATGTTTTTTCTTTCTTCAATTTTTTTAATCATTTTCTTTTGTTACTTCCTCTTATGCTTTGAGATTGTAGCCAGTCATACAATCTCTTTTGACACTCAAATTTTAAATGGTCTCATAAGTCCACAATAGTGACATGCTATATGGGTTTTTGAACAGGAGGTTTGAAAATTCAATGTATTTTGGATTGTTTTATTTTTACCCATTTGGGTTGAGTATTTTCCTCTAAATGCCCTCCAATGTTTGGTGTATTTTGATCCAACTCCATTCTTAGGAGTCTTGCTTGGATTTGAGATTTATTATCCATAGCCAATTTTAGTCAAATCTCCCTTTGATTTTTCTATATTTAGCATAGTTTCAAAGTTTTCATTACCTTGAGCTATTACTCTAAGGGATCTATGATTCTTTTCTTCTGAAATTTTGATTTTACTTTATAATTCATTTACTTTATTTTGAAGCTTTTCATTTGATTCAACAAACTTCTTTTTACTTCAACTTCTTTAGAATATTTTTTATTAATTCATTTAATTCCTTTTATAAAGAATTTGATTTTTCTTTTAATTTCTAATTTTCCTCTAAAAGATTAGCATGTGACTTTGAAAGCTCATCTAATTTTTTCATCTTAGACTTAAAAATTTAGATAATTTCCCTAATCTTTATTTATTTATTTATTTTTTTTGGAGTTTAGAGTTTACTTTGACAAGTTCTAAACTATCCATGTAAAGCTTATTAAAGACCTCTTAAAGGTCTTCATTACCTTCACCATCATTTTCCTTATCACTATTAGAAGCATCTTCTATATCATTTTGTTCATTAGTGAAAGTAACACATGCTCTAATAGCTTGTGAAGATTCCTCTTCACTATTTGATGACTCATCTTCCGAATCTTCAGAGCTATCATCTCATGTGACTGTCATAGCTTTGTTTTTAAGATTCTTTCTCTTATTTACACAATCTGCAGTCATATCCCAAATCTTTTGCATTCATAGCATTTGATGTGGCGACTCTAAACATGTGACAGAAAAAAGTGAACCACCACTTTTTGCACTCAGGACTAGATGTTTGTTCACTTTTTTGGCCGTGTTTCACTCAATGCCTTACACTTCAAGGTTGCTGCAACTTTTTGTGTTGTAGGAAATCCATTTTGCAAGAAAAGGAAATGAGTCCTGATATACACAATATGTACTGCAGAGCACTCTACAACTCATGGGATGCAAAGCACAACATGCCTTCAAGGAGCTTCTCTAAAAATTTACGTTGGTTATTATTATTTTTTTATTATCTTATCTTTTATTCTTTTTTCATATGAATTGTAAGATAGTTAAATTGATTAAATTATTCTGTTAATTGTTGTTCAAGTCTTAGTTAAGACGTACAAGCTCCAATTTGTGAGCCAATAAATGGTGTTTGTCTTCTATTTTTGGATGAAGTTACACAGTGGTAGATCTCTTATGCATGCATGTCCTACTTGTGAAGACACTTCTCTAACTTTTGTCAATATTTATGATTTTTGTTTTTCGTTAATAGTTTTGTAGCCAAAAGGGTTTTATGTAAATTATGATTTTTAAATGATTGAAAGATTGATTGGCATTACTACAACCTTTTGGAAGATAATTTCTATGATTTTCCATCTATGATCTACTTACTAGCCCAAATCGTCTCCAGTCTAATCATGTCCAGCATCCATTCAGATTGACATGTGGTTAAAAAGAAGCAATGATTTTTTACCATGGGTTAAGTGGAAAAGAATAGGTACGGAAATAAGCTTTTCCTGATGTATTAGAATGGCATAAAGGGGTGGACACATCAGCATTGAAAAGTGATAAGCACCCCCCAAAAAGTGAAAGTCTCTTTTCTGCACTAATGTGTCAGCCCCCTGATGTCATTCTAATACATTAGGAAAAACTGATTTTCGTACCTAATCCCAACCCTGGGTTAAGGGCTTAGATGCTGGTTTTTACTGGACAGTATTGCAAGTGTTGTGCATTGGGCTAATGTAGTAGTAGAAGATGTCATGCGGGAAGATTGAGTTGAGTTCTTCAATCAATTCCCCAACTTTCAACCTTGAAGACAAGGTTATGCTTCTAAGGGGTGGAATGATAAGATTATTACATTATTCTAAATAATTCAATTGTTTATTATTTCATTTCCATAATTTCTTTAATTACCGTATTTGTTTTGGACATTAGCAGGGTTAGATTGATGGGGTTTATTTTTTGTTAATGCAAACAAATATTTCTATTTTGTTAAATTATTTACAAATATGGAGTAAAGAAAACTAAAAATCTATTGGGAAGCTTCTACACCTTTATTTTATTTTATTTATTTATTTTTGGTAAAGATCATATGCTCATTCATTCATTAACTAGGTTGCAGCTGGTTACAAGAATATGATGTAATAACATAGGCTAATTCACCCAAAACATATGAAGCAGTCCACTTTCGAGAGATATGGTCCTTTTTGCCATGTCACTTCTCATATGGTGAGCAACCTTGTTATTGGTTTGGACCACAAATGAGGTATTGATATTTTTGAAAGACTTCAATAAATTTCTACAATCTTGAATAATGTTTTAATATACCTTTATTTGGTTTAAATAAGAGGGTTGGACCATGGTTTCTTGGTTAGGGGTTTTATTCATGCCGCCTCAGATTTGGTGAGACCACTAAAGTCACCCTAAGGTGAGACTGACATTAGGAGCCAAGGTAAAAAAAAAGTGACTTAACACTCTTTGGGGGATGCTTTTCACTTTTGGCTCTAATGTCTCACCTTAGGGTGACTTTAGTTTAATTTTTAATTTTATTTTATTAAAGACTGTAGTTTAGTTTTTTTTTTTTTTTTTTGGTAATAAAAAAATTCCATTCAACACACAAGGGAGAAGAAGAAGAGCTTGCCAAAGACCACTTTATACCACCCTCTTGATGGGGGGGGGTGTGAAGTCATTTCTGAGCAAATTCATGGGCAGTATAGTTGGCTAGACACCCTACTTGAACTACATTACAATCCTGGAAATTAAACATCATACTTTTACAATCTATAATATAAGATTTAACCGACCAAGGCTAAAGCTCCTTATTGCCCATCAAGATGTTCACCGCATTCAAGGAATCCAATTCCACAATCACCTTTTAAAGATTTAGGGTCCGTTTGGGAACCATTCTCTGGATTCTCTTCTAGAATTAAAAAAAATGCATTCTAGAGATTCTTCATTTTTTGAAGTCATTTTCTAAGTAGATGAGTGTTTGACAACGTTCAATACAAAATTCTTTTTTTTTTTCTTCTGAAACAAAATCATGTTTGGCATTGACTTATAGAGAATGCAATTTAAAAAAAAAAATTGACAATTTTTTTTAGTTGGGATAAGGTGGTCTGTTGTTGTTGACAGTTTTTTTTTTGCATAATGTTTAATACATATAACCAATAATTCATAAAAAGGTGTAATTATCATTTATCTTAAATCCAACATAGTCACCATAGTTTGTGCATAAAAAAAAAAACATAAAAAAGAGTATCAAGAAGTTATTACTGTCCTTTTAAGGAAGGACTAATGCATATCCAATAATTACTTTTTCAATAGGAATTGTCAAATGGTGGGTAATTCATGATGCATTGCCATAGCATTTGCAATAGAATCTCTAAACCGTGCCATATCTTGTGAACGTTGAGTTTGACTTGTGCTTGTAGATGGTCCTACAACATCATCTTCATCATCATCTTCTTCATAATTTACAATCCTATCCTCATTACCATACTCCATAAATTCGTTATCCACGCACATCTCATCTCGAATGAAGTTGTGAATGGTACATACAACTATGATTATAAGTCTCTGAATTCTAAGAGGGAAATGAGGCATTGTCTTCAGGATAGGAAATCTAGACTTCAAAGCACCGAAGCATCGCTCTATGACATTTCTCAGTGATGAATGTGCATAGTTGAATAATTCTTTAGTGCCAATAGGATTTTGACCTCTACCCCTATAATCTTGTAGGTGATACCACTCACCACGGTAAGGTGTAAGAAAACTAGACATATTAGTATACCCCAAGTCCACCACATAATATTTACCTATGAAATGTTACATGAGTTATAATAAGTAATCTTGCAACAAATACTTACATAATTTTACATTGAATATAATAGTTAATACCTTCAGGTGGGTGTAGGAACTTCAATTCTGGTCAAGTAATTCCCTCTATGAAAATATGTGAATCATTTGTAGACCCTTCCCAATCAACATACACAAAAGTAAATTCCATGTCAAATGAACACGTGCACATTACATTTTGTGTTGCCACCGACTTTCTACTTCAATATGGGATTTGCTTGGCAGTTGGCACATGCACACTAATGTGTGTTCCATCGATAGCACCAATACAATTCTAGAAAAATAAAAGTATTAAACCAGATGTAAACATGGATAAGTAGAACATATTCAATAGAAAGAATTAATTTAAATCATAATGTACCTTGAACCAAGGGTAACATTTGGGATTGCTGACTATTTCTTTTGGGGTTTAGCTAAATGATGGGCGACTTATGATTTCTTTCTCCAACTTTAGTATAGCCTTCAACACTCTTTTAAAATGGCGACTAATGTTTTCTTTAGAGAGTTAGAACCGCTTTGTAAGTATCCTATTTGAATGATGTTGTCCAATTATTATTAGAAAAATAGCAACTTGTTCCATTACAGCAACATATTTGGTGTCTTCTAAAAATTTTCTTCTTTTCAATGTGTTACATAGATTTAAGAACACATGCTTCTCCATTCTCTAAACATCATAACACCTATCTGAATGCCCTTAAAGTACTTCTTGTACCCATTTAGGACCTGTTAGCATGTTATCTCTACATGGTTGCTTACATATATATGATGCATGATAATCATTCAGTAATTTTAATTACATTAAATCCATTGCATCATCCAGAAACTCATCATCTTGCCTTGAAGAATCCATATATGTTATATGATAAACAATATCCATTCAAACTTTATTCAATTTAGCTAATAGATCTTACAGTTTAATTAAAACAAATGTATATAAAAGTAAACAACAGATCATAAATGGTAGCAAACTTTATAATCTATAGATAATAGATAATTTAATAGGGTTCCATATCCTAAACAAACCACACAAATAGTACCTAAAAGTGCATGCATGACATACATAGTCTCAAATAACATATTAAAATGAAATCGCATTTAAAACAAACACTCTTATTCATGGGAGGTGTTGGAGCCAACTCATTTTCCTCTCTGTTGGGATATTCATGAAAGTCTCTCTCATCCCGAGATCTTGCAACAACTTCGTTGCCTTTGTATAATCATCATCTCCAAGTTCCTCCATGTTGTTTTGTAATTTCATGCATTTTCTTAGGGAATAAGGATTTGCATCTGCGTTGGCAAAAGATGTAGCATTATAAGAGGCTATACACATCCTAGAGCATTCCGCAAGAGCCTTACACACTTCAGTGAATTCCGAATTATGTCTTCCCTTTTCTAAGAGATGTAGGAGTCCTATCAATTCTTCGTAAACGAGTCTCCCCACCATCATCTTCAATAACAACAGTAGGTTGTATTCGGTTATCATTTTTAGCTTCCAAGTCAGCAACATTATATTTTCTTCATCAAAATTTGGTGGATCTTGGGCATGTCCTATACCTAACTCTTCAATTGATGTGGTGTCTCCATAATTATATTGAAGATCCATCCAACGTGGGCATCCGTGCTTCTTAAATTTTTCAGTATATGGGTTTTCCTATAATGAACATCATAGATTTGTCTCAATTAAACCAATTCAACCCACCACAATGTAAGCATTAACCTTTAATCAATTAATCAACAATATTTACATCTGAATACTCTATATATGTAGCCCACACTTGATCATCAGCAGTCACTGTTTCGTCGTGGAATTCCATCCAAACCCAATCACTTTTAAAAGCTTTTGAAATTTCCTATAATCCTTCCTTAACTTCTAAAACTTGTTTTTTAATTATGATTGTGTATAATTATGATTGGTTTTCTCATTGAATATTCTTTGAATTTCATGCCATGCCTTCTTTGAAAAAGTAGAAGTTGGCTTATTACCCAACTTTACTTGTTTAACCATCAAATCAATTAAAACATAAATTTGTTCAAATGTCCATTTTGTAGGCTTTGTTTCTTTTTCAGTTACTTTCTCGGTTGCCTCTTTGGAACTCCCCATGATCTAAAATAAACATGATTTATTACAAAACATCATCTCACATATATGCATCACAATTAATCAAACGGGGATAGAATATAACATTTCCATGCAAATTTATCATAACAACCTATACTACGATGTAACAATTTATATGTGCATCCTATATGTATTAAGTTATATCAATTGAGGAAAAAAGTACATCTTTACATCACACTTGATAATATATATAATGCATTATACCTTTAAATAATTAGTACAAATTCATGGATTTTTCTTACAAGTATGAGATGCTCTATTGACACTCATAAAACGAGCTTTCAATTAAGTCAAATGATCAAGTTGTAGCAAATTTTTCTGTAGCTTTTAGTAGCATGAACAGAAGATCACATAAAGACAAAAACCGAATGTTAAAAGACAAATGCCTATGCTTTAAGTGGAAAATATGAATTAAAGTGGAGTCAACATCATCAGTCATCATTTACTAAAATAGAGTAAAAGAACACCGAATCCCTCTTATCTCATTTAAGTGTCGTATACCATGCACCTACCTCTATGGGCCCTAACAACCTAGCATCATAAAAGAAAACCTCTTTTACACTTGTTTATTTTTCTAGTGTCTTCGTCCAAAGCCCCTCCTTCACTTTACTCTTTTCAACACTAAGAAGATATGGGTTACCCTCTTTTTCAAAGGAGAATGTAAGACACCCCTTGGTTTGCTTCTTTGCTATTAAAAGCAAAGCATCATTCGGATGGATGGCTATGCTGGACCGACCAACCTAGAAATTAGCTAGCAATGGCATAGTCACGTCATGTAACAGACCAGAGGTGTGAAGAGGCAAATAGGCCAATCGACCGGTGTTGGGAAGAGATAAGTTAAACGCAGAGCAAGGGATAAGGTAGTCTTCAACCATTCTCGGGCCTAGTTAGTTTTGTGGTTTGAGGTTTGTGCGTTTTGGTATTGGTGTGAATCCAAAAAATTTCCTAGTGTATCGTGGAGTGAAAACCTAAGATTGAAGAGTTAGAGAGAGACTTAAAGAAATAAAGAGAGAGAGAGAGAGAGAGAGAGAGAGAGAGAGAGAGAGAGATGGAGCATTAGAGACTAGAGATTCTCTAAGATTCCATTACTGCAAGTTGTTTTTCATCTTGAGAACATAATATTGAGGTGGCCTTAAATCACAACTAGAACCCACTAATCACAAGAGAAAAAAAAAACTTGTTCCATTTGTAAATAACAGAGAGATTGAAAGAAAGAGAAAGAGAGGGAGAACTTATGTACCTGTCAATGGAGATGGAAAAGACTACCGATGTGTGAAGTTCCTCTTCTCTTGTTCTACTTTACTTATTTTCATTTGATTTGGGGGAGTCGATGGTTATAACGTTGTCCACTAAATCCCGAGCGAATCCAAGAATTCATTCCGTGATTTTTTGGCGCTACTATTTTTGGTGCTAGGAAATCTTGCTAGAATCTAAAATATGGAGCTATTCTCGGAATGCATTCCAACTAGCCAAACTTTATTTTTTCATTTTTTTTGATTTTTTGAAATAAATAATGTACAAAATGCATTCTTTGAATGGTTCCTAAACATAGCCTTAGTTTTTTTTGCTAAACAAAGACCCCACCAAATAGCCTAGATTTCAGCGTCAAAGACTAGTTTGTTATCATCAATAAATGTTACCAACCCTTGATGTATTCCGAGATGGTCATGAGCTAGGGCTTCAAGAGCTACCACTTCTTGATCATTTTGGCAGGTTGTGTCTACGTTAATTTTCGTCTATCCCTGGTTCAGAGGTTTCCATTCTACTTTATCTTGGGCATTTGATGGATGGCTTAATCTTTGGTTGGGAGCCTTGAGGAGATTTTCCACATCCTTGTGCATCCTGCAAAAAGTGTCAATAATGCCCTGCATATTAAAGGATGTACTATTAAAAACCATCTTATTTCTATGGCACCAAATAACCCAACAAGTGAGGGAAAGCTTCACTATATTTTCGATAGCCTCCTTCTTGGATGACCACTGGTAAAACACCACATCTTTAAACCATTCTAAGAAGGTCATTTGAATTTTCCTCCAAGAGCAATTTGAAGGCTACAGGTGGTCCCATACTAGTTTAAGAGAAGGACAGGAAAATAAACAATGAAGAGTGGTCTCTGCTCCTTCATTACAAATCAACCATTGGGGACTAATAGATGATATGCGCCTATGCAAGTTTGCTCAAATAGGGAGAGCCTCATTATAAGCTTTCCACATAAAACTTTTAACTTTATTCAGCATTAGACAATGCCAAATATTTTTCCAAATTCTTCCATTCATGGATTGTGATGAAGAAGAGGATGGAGCCATAACTGATGCATAGCCTGATTGAACTAAGAATACTCCTTTCTTGTCTTTTTTCAGATGATATCATCCAAATTTGAGTTTGGAGATATAAGAATACTAAGGATAGCTTCAGTCTCTGTTTGAGAGATGAAAGGTCTAATGGGATCAATATTCCACCTATAAGAAGGTTTGTCAATGAGTTGGGCTACCTTTGAAATATGACAGTCATAGGGCCATTGAGATGACAATTTCCCTGTATCTAGCTTTGGGATCCAAGCATCCTCCCAAACATTTATGTCTTTTCATGAACCTACAATCCAAAGACAATTCCTCAAAAGAATGTAACGACCCTTTAGAATGCTCTGCCATCCCCACGAACCATTTTTCTTGATATTATAGTGGAGGAAGTGGGAATGAGAAAAATAGATTGACTTCAAGACTCTAGAACATAAGGACATAGGATTCGTCATCAATCTCCATCCTTATTTTTCTAGGAGTGCCACATTTGTATTATGAAGATCCCTAAAGCCCATTCCTCCCGCTTTTTTAGGTCTCCTCAATGTTTTCCACTTAACCCAATGGATTCTTCTTTCATGAGAGCGTTGACCCCACCAAAGCCACGTTGCTTTTATTCTATGATTTCACACAAAGATTTTGGCAAAAGGAAACTCGACATTGCATAGGCTGGAATGACTAAGACAACAATCTTCATCAACACCTCTTTTCCCGTTGGAGATAATAGCTACTCTTTCCATCCAGATAATTTGGAAGCCACTTTCTCATGAATAAATGAGAACAATTCCAACTTTCACCTTCTAAAAGTAAATGGGAGGCCTAGGTATTTGCCAGGGTGGTGAACAACATTTATTCGTAAGCATTGAGAAATTTGGGAGATTACCTTTGGAGGAGTACGATTACAAAAAAATAATTCTGACTTCTCATAATTAATCGACTGACCTGATGTGGATTGATAATTTTGGAGGAAGAGCTTGAGTTGTTGGGCTGATTAATGAGTAGCTTCAAAGAAAACTAGGTAGTCATCTACAAATAGAAGGTGCAAAATTGTTGGACTCCTACGACAAATGTTGATCCCTTTAATCAAACCCTCTTGGACTGCTCGATTCAGACTTGCAAACCAACTTTCCAAGGTGATAAGGAATAAGTAAGGAAAGAGAAGATCGCCTTGGCGAAGGCCTTGAGATGGCTTAAATATCTGGCCTGGAGATCCATTCATTAAAACTTGAAAGGAGGTAGATGAAATACAAGAGGCGATCCATCTGCACTACTTCTGAGTGAATCCCATTTTTCCATTGATTTTATGAGGAATGGCCATTCTACCCAATCATACACTTTACTAATATCCAATTTAAGCACCATCAGATGCTTCTTCCCTTTGTGAACATGCATATGGTGGAATAGTTCATGGGCTAGTAAAATATTATCTGAAATAAGTCTCCCTTTTATGAAAGCACTTTGATTTTCTGAAATGATATCACCAATGACCTTCTTGAGCCTATTAGACAATAGCTTTGCAATAATTTTATATATCATGTTACATAGACTAATTGGCTGATAGTGAATTAGATGAGAGGGATCTTTTCTTTTGGGTATCAAAACAATAAAAATCTTATTAATCTCCTCCAAACCAATCAAGAATGAAAGAGGTGACATCATGGCCCACTATGTCCCAATATTTCTAGAAGAAGCCCGCTTGGAAGCCATCAGGACCTGGTGCCTTGAGAGGGCCGAGGTCAAAGGTAGTTGCCTTGATTTCCTTTATTGGGAATGCACTATCAAGAAGATGCTTTGTTTCTGGATCTAGGACCTTCCTTATAGAACCCACAGAGCAATTAACATCATCAAAGTTTGGGCATGAGGAGGAGAATGTCTCCATGAAAAACTCCCGAAAAGAACTTTCGATTTGAACTTCCTAGTTGAGCCAAATCCCCTTCATATTATAGATCCTTGTAATATTGTTTTGATCCCTTCGGAGAATAGTTGTCATATAGAAAAACTTTGTGTTTTATCCCTAAGGAGAAGCCAGTTTAACCGAGACTTTTGTACCCATATTATCTCTTCAACACAGAATAGAGTATCAAATTCTCTTTGGAAAGAAGATAAGATTTGGGAGTTACCAGAGTAGATAGGATCCATCAACATTCGACTTATTATCTCTTTAAGCAAATCAATTTTAGTACGTTTATCCTGAAGCTCCACCTTATTCCATCGCTTCAGAAGAGGAATTAGACTTTTCAACTTGATGGAAACACATGCAACATCTCTCTGATATGATGCCCTTTCCCATTGTTCCCTGATAATTCATTGGCATTTTTCGTAATTTGTCCAAAACCATTCAAAATGGAAAAGGCGTTTATGAAATGGTTTAGGAGATGGTGTTAAGTGAAGAGAAATAGGGAAGTGATCAGTACCAAGAAAATGAACCACTTCCAATAAAGCTTCCTAAAACATTAGTCTCCACTGAGAGTTGGCCATAGCTTTATCAAGTCTCTCATTATCCTGCAAAGATATTTTTTATTGTTTGACCACGTGAACTTAGGACCCCTACTCCCAATTGTTAGAAATATGTGTCCTAACAAAGCCATTCACATAAAATATAAGCATGATTAATTAATAATTTAATTAATATTCAATCATCACATGAATTTGTTT
>JAOXJP010226658.1:0-11447 GCA_025762735.1 Platanus orientalis | reverse complement strand
CTTCCTGCTAGCCACTAGACGTCTTTCACGATTTATGGCGACTTCATGTTTAGGATTGCATCAACTTTCTCTGGATTAGCCTTTATTCCCCTGTGGGAGATCATGAACCCCAAAAACTTGCTCGTCGACACCCCAAAGGCACATTTGGCCGGGTTGAGCTTCATTCAAAACTTCCTTAGGGTCTCGAGGGTTTCTTTTAGGTCATTCACGTGCTTCTTGGCTTCCACGCTTTTAACTAGCATATCATCCACATAGAATTTAACATTCCTTCCAATCTGGGCCTTGAATATCTTATTCACCAGCCTCTGATAAGTGGCTCCTATATTTTTTAACCCAAACGACATGACTTCATAACAATAAGTCCCCTGGTCAGTTATGAAGGACGTTTTCTCACGATCTCCTTTCTCCATCCGTATCTGGTTATAGCCTGAGAACGGGTCCATGAAGCTGAGTAGGGCATGGCTTGAGGTAGAATTGACCAAGGCATTTATCCTTGGTAGTGGAAAGTTGTCTTTGGGGCACGCCTTATTAAGGTCAGTGAAGTCTATGCACATTTTCCACTTCCCATTGTTCTTCTTCACCAATACCATGTTGGCGATCCAATCGGGGTAGACGACCTCCTGTATGAACCCTACCTTTCGTAGCTTCTCCACCTCTTCTACTATAGCTTGACTCCTATCGGCTGTGAATGTTCTCTTTTTTTGTCTGACTGGTCTCGCCGATAGGTCGACACTCAGTTTATGTGTGATTATTCTTGGATCGATTCTTAGCATGTCGACGTGCGTCTAGGTGAAGGCATCCCTGTAGGCCGTCAAGAGATTTTATAAACGGAGTTTGAACTCTTCCGAAAGTATTCACCCGACATGCACCACCCGTTTGGGATGGTTGGGGTTGACTCTAAGTTCTTCTAAGTCATCCGCGGGCCTGGTCTGCTTTAATTGACTATCGTCTCTGTCCTCTATATCTTCATTAATGAGAGCTTCCTTGGACTCTTTTCCTTTTAGAGATGTCACATAGCATTCTCTAGCCACCATCTGATCTCCTTTAACTTCTCCAACTCCCTCCTTGGTCGGAAAGCGCATTAGCAAGTGATAAGTTGAGGTAATAGCCTTTATCTTGTTAAGCATCGGCCTTCCTAGGATGACATTATAAGCCGAGGGACAATCAACAATCAAGAAGTCTACTACCTTGGTCACCTGTTGGGGGCTGACTTCCGTTGTCATGGGCAGTGTAATGGTCCCCACGAGATACAATTTATCTCCGATGAAGCCGACCAATGGTGCTATAGTTGGTCAGACTTTCTCCTTTCCAATTCCCATTTGCTCGAAAGCAGACAAGTACAGGATATCTGCCAAACTGCCATTATCTATCAGTATCCTCCTAGTCTGGTGGTTGGCTATGATTAGCGTGACCACCAAGGCGTCATCATGGGGATGATGTACCCCTCTAGAATCTTCTTCAGTAAACATGATATTCTCCTGCCAGGTCTGGGGGCATTTCTTTGGTCTCTCGGTCGAATAAACTTCCCCTTGTGAGGCTTTTGCCACATGGGCATACGTCTTCCTAATCGACGATGACTTGCCACCTCTAGATGAGCCACCTACGATGACCTTTATTTCTCGTAGGGGCTCAGATTTCGTATTCCTTTGGCTCGGTGATTCCTCCACCATTTTCTGGCAATGTTCGAGGGTGACCTACTACAAAGCGCCTTAGTCTTCCCTATCGGATGAGTATTTCTACTTGGTCTCTAAGGTTGATGCATTCATCAGTATTGTGGCCGTGGTCACGGTGGAATCGATAATATTTCTTCTAGCATCTTTTCTCTGGGGGGTCTTGAGCTTCTCAGGCCACTTCAAGGAAGGGTCATCCCACACATACATGAACACCTGCTCTAATGGGGAATTGAGTGGGGTGTACATTTGTGTTTTACGAGTCGGCACGCGTGCTTCCCTAGGACGTGTCACCTGGTCGGCATTGTCTCTTGTCCTGGCTTCAGCTTCAACCATTTTTGACCGGTCATCCCTTTTTCTCTTTGATAGCTCACGGAGCTCATTCCCTTGGTCCCTTCTTGCTACCATTGCATCCTCGACGTTCATGTGTTTTTGAGCCTTCACCATCAACTCGGCCATACTGCTTGGAGGGGACTTTGAAAGAGAGATCGAATAGGAATTTTATGGGCAATAGCCCGCCCATGAAGGTGATGAGCATGGCCTTTTCATCAGCATCATCTACTTGCATCACCTCCTAGTTGAACCGGGAGACATAGTCCCTTATGGATTCCCCCTTTGCCTATTTAACATTGAGCAGATAGGTAGCCAGCCTGCGATAGCGTCTTCCCCCTATGAAATGGCCCGTAAATAACAGGCTCAATTTAGAGAAGGAATTGATGTTATTGGGTTAGAGGTTGTTAAACCATTTGAGTGTTGAACCCTTCAGAGTTGCCGGAAAAGCCCTACACATGACCCCATCTAAGTAATCATGCAGGAGCATCAAAGTCTTGTAAGTCTTGAGGTGATCGAACGGATCCTTGCTTCCATTGAATGACTCTATTAGGGGAATTCCGAACTTCTTGGGGAGAGGATGCGACATGATCGTAATGGAGAAAGGGTGATCCATCTTCTGCACCAGTGCTTCTACTGTAGAAGGAGTTTTACCACGAATGGCCTCCATTACCATGTTCAGTTGGTCCTGTAACTTTTGAATACGGCTCTCTTATTCGACAGTGGTTCCCACACCCACATCATTGGTATGCTGTGACGCTAAAGCTCCCGGGCCCTGACTGTCATCTTCCCTCTCCCTTCTAGGTTCTTCCACCCCTAGTCTAGTATGCATATCGCCCTGGGTCTCTTCATTGTCGGGACGCAGATGTTCCATCCGCTCCATGAGCTTGCAACTCAACTCCTAGTTTTGCTGCATCATTTTTTTCATGCTGTGGTGGAGGTCTTACAGCTTTTGCTCCAGGCTTGCAATTCGGGCTGCTTTGACCCCTCCTCTTCCTGAATCACTCGTGGACAATGCATTTCGACGAGCTTCCATCCTTCCAGATAGAGTTTCTACCATAAGACCTTTATCTTGCCAAAAAATTTCTCGTTCCCACAAATGGTGCCAACTGATGATGCCTGAATTGGATCACTTAGATGGTCCAATGATATCCCTTGATCTGGAATCCAGATGGTACCTGCACACTAGTGGGAAGATGACGTCGGTGTGGCTCCGGCCAACACCTCTCCGACGTACAAGTCAGAGACTGGAAAACTTAGAGAATGAAGTCCTTCTCTAATGAGTGATTGATTGTACTTACCTCCTTTTTTCAGGGGTCATTTTCCCCTTTTATTTCATTTCTTCCCTCCCTACTCGAATATTCATTGAGTTGATTACAGGAAAGTGGAGGGGTAACACATGTGTCAGTATTGGGTTGGTTGTTGCTCTGTCATATTCTGCATCTTATAACTGCTTTTGTCTTACTCGCGGTTTGCTCGAGTATCGTCATTTATCTATTGTCTCAAGAGCAATGGGCGGTCATCCCTCGGTTGTTTTTATTGATGAGCCCGTTGGGAGACAATAGGGGTCAGTCAGTACTCTACATCTCAGACAAGTTGGTCATCAACTTTTCTCTCTAATGGATCGGTCGGCAATCTCACTATCGATTGGGTCGGTCGGTAGTCATCCTCTCTAAGGGGTTAATCAGCATTCTCCTTTCTGATCAGTCGATTAGGAATTGGGATTTAGTACTATGACATACAGTGGGTTGCTCAACGAACCGGATGGACCGGGGGGTTCGCTCGGTTAATCGGCTCGACCATCACGGATCCACATACTTCACATCAACCCTCAAGCACCTTGTTTATTAAAGCGGTATTGTGGTTGTCAAAAGAAATTCATACATTTAATTGACTATAAAGCACAAACTGGCTTGCAAATTATATCATTTTTAGGAAATCAAACATATCGTGGGAGCATATAGTATGAGTGTTATATTACAGAAGTAATGTGGAATAATCTAAAACGTAAACAATGAACCACTTAGGCATGTATCCATTGTTCCCAAAGTGAATTTGCCTTCCTCACACGTTGATATATAGATGAAATGGGGTCAGCTCCCAAATATGATGGCTTTGGTCAAGTCTTGGACACTTTGCATTAGTATGCAAGAGGCTACTCTCTGAAAAATGATCAGACATTAGAAAAGATGAAGAGAAAAACTTAGTGATCAATTTCTTGTTTGTTCTTAGCATATTTTCATAGATGCTGAATAATTCATACCCCCCAAAGAGAGAGACTAGGAGTCAAATCACCATGATAGTGTATAATATAGTATCAAAATTGGGTGTGTGAGAGGTATAGTTTGTTGTTCTTAATATAAGAAACACCAATCTTCTAAGTCGAAGTAGGTTATATAACCAAGGCGTCAATATAATAAACACACCACAACATTATCAACAGTACTGTAAATATTAGTACACAATCTCAAAGATCAATTCCACAAGATTTTAGGTGTTTGGACAGATTTAAAATAGGAATTTATATTTGTGAAACATGAGCATGCTAATATATTATTGATACAACAACATGTGCAATGACCAATCCTTATGTAAAAACGTGTGTTCAAAAGGTTGTTTTTTTAAACGAACAAATATATATATATCAATAATTAGACATCATTCTCAGGTTCATTACGTTATGGAAATTTGTGTGCACTCTAAACTGAATAAAAAAAATGAACATATATGGTAGGTGTCGCATGTAGTGAATGGAATGAGCATGTTCGACAAGATACAAAACTGGAAAAGAAATTGCAAGAGATGACTTATCGTAATGGTGCTTCTCGTGGAAATCCGTGACCCTTAAAAGTGGATATATCAGGCTCTCACGGTGCAGCTGCCTAATTCGATGCCCACCTCCTGGGGATACACCAACTACTTCTTTCGCTTTGCACAATGATAGAAGTCTACGCTTGAATGGCTCAAACAGCTCCTTTGTTTATATTTGTTTCCTTACTCAATAAAACAAGATAAACCAATTCAAAAACTTAAGGAAAACTTAAAGAAGACAGGCGGCAACTCCTTTTTCACAGCTTTCTTTCTTTTCGTTTTTCCCAAAATCATGCAACTCACAATTAGTCAATCTTCTTTTTATAGAAGATTAAGCAAATTAAGCAGTAATCATTGGTCTCCCCAATGGATCAAATTAAATATTATATAATATATTTAATTATAATAATGTGTGCCTAGGTCACATGTTTAATTGGTTCTAAATCTTTCAAAACCTTAATTATACATGGTAACGTGCACACAACTCACACATTTAATCGATTTTGAATCTTTCAAAACCCTTCCATAATTATACAATCCCCCCACAAGATTCAAAATCGAATCAAAACACCTTAAATAAAGATAGTAAGAACACATGAAATTCAAAAAATCGAGTGAAAGAAACAAAATTAAAATAAATGATCTTACATAACAAAATAAATACCAATATATACATATCAAGGAATGAGAACAAAAAATTCATAAGCATTGATGTTCGAAGACTATGAATTAACCCTTGGAAAAACACCCCATGACTCATAATAGCCTGGTAGACCTCGAATCTATGAACCAGACTATGCTATTGTGAATCAACTGAGAATGTCATCTCCATTTCTCACTCGCAATCATTGCCATTATATCGGGTTGGCACTATTTTAGCCATGCATCATATATGGATGTTCATGAGCGCTTTAGAGAATCAGTCTTCATAGAGGTGGCCACACCCCCACATGCAAGTAAGTGAATCCATCAAATGTGTATTGTAATTAAACACGCCACCCATGTAGGACTACAGATTCATTAAGAATACTTAAATTTAACCTTGTACATTACAATACACAATGTATACATTATAAGGAAGGGACACAATGATAATGTCAAACGAGTCACCTAATGACTTATTTTTACCCATATGAACCTACTATATAGGATCGTCAATCACATAGATTAAGTTACCATCACCATCAACTCATGATATAGGTTTTAGCTTTTGATGTTTCTTCCACTAACCCTCTAATTAGTGATTTAGATAGAGGATCTGCTAAATTTTTCTCTGAACTCACAAAATCTAAGGATATAATCCAATCACTCACAAGCTTCCTCACAATGTTGTGTCTTAAGCATATATGCATCTTTTTCTCATTATAGCTTCTACTATTTGTACAAGAAATTGTAGCTTGATTGTTACAATGCATAGAGGAACATTAGTCAATAGATTTCTCAATCATTTGGCTTTACTTCCTACCTTCTCTAAGGCAATGAACTTTGTCTTCATGGTCGACATCATTTTACACATTTGTTTAATTGATTTCTAGGAAATTGTTCTACCTGCTAAGGTAAACACATAACCACTCATAGATTAATATCCTTAGAATCTAAAATCTAGTTAGCATCATAGTACCCCTTAAGTGCTAGTGGATTACCACTATATTATAATCTCAAATCTATAGTACCTCTTAGGTACTTGAGGACTCTCCTTACAGTAATCCAATGTTGCTCAGTTAGATTTGAGGTATATCTACATAACCTTCTACCACATATGTTATATCTGATCTAATGCTATTAGTTAAATAGGTTATACATCAAATCACTTGAACATACTCTTTTGAACTACTAGACTTTTTTTTATTTTTCTTTAGATGAACACAACTATCATAAGGTATTCTCACTTGTTCCTCATCATAATGATCAAATCACCTTGATATTTTATCTATATAGTGAGATTGATTCATCATCAACCCTTCTCATGTTTTGTAGGTTTTAATTCTAAGAACTCCTTTTGCTTCTTCCAGATCTTTCACATCAAATTTAGACCCTAGGAATTTTTTACCAATACTATATCGGCATCCATTATTAAAATATCATCAACATACAAACATTTTACAACACTAACTTCCCTAAAAACTTGCTATAAACACACTGGTCTGAGTCATTAATGGTGTATCTGTCATCTAACAATGTTTTATCCAATTTTTTATGCCATTGTTTTGGTGCTTGTTTCAATTTATAGATTGATTTTACAAACCTACACATTATACATTCTTGACCTAAAACTACAAATCCTTCAAATTGAAACATATATATCTCCTTTTTCAAATACCATTTAAGAATGTCATTTTGACATCTATTTGATATACAACAAATTTATATTTTGATATAATAGCAATCAACTCTCTAATGATTGTAATCCTAATGATTGGAGCATAGGTATCAAAATAATTAATGCATATCTTTTGTTTATAACCCAAAGCAACTAATCTTGCTTTAAATTTGTCTATTGTTCCATCAAGTAGTTTTAATTTCTTTTTAAAACTCATTTACTTTCTACAGCCTTCATGGCTAGAGGAAGATCTACTAGTTCCCAAGTATTGTTTGTTAGAATGGATGCTAACTAATTAGTAATTACTTCTCTCCAAAAAGAAGCATCAGGCGATGTAACCGCCTAAGTATAAATACAGTATCTCATATGATATATTTTTATATTCTAATAGATATGTGATAAAGTCATTACCTAAATCAATTTCTCTTATGATTCTCTTATTTCACCTAGGTTCTACTTCACTTTCTTCTACTACTTTATTTGTTTCTATTTTTCTTCTCAATTGGGGTTCTACATACTATTTTTCTTGAGTAGTTAGAATTCTATTTCTCATTGGAAACACATTTTCAAAGAACTCGGCATCCATCGTCTCTATTATAGTGTTTTCTTCTAAAAGGTTGTTTTCACTTTTTAAAACCAAAAATCTATAAGGTGCACTGTTGTGTGTATAGCCTATAAATACACAATCACTTGTTCTAGGTTGTAACTTTCTTTTTCTAAGTTCAGGTAAACCTACCTTAGCTAGACACCCCTACACTTTCAAGTATTTAAGATAAGGTGGATAACCTTTCCATATTTCATAATGTCTTTTTCCTGTCTTTATATATGAAATCATATTTTGAATTTGACACTCAGAGACAATAGCCCCCCCCCTAAATGTTCAAGGGTAACCCTGAGATTATAAAGATGGCATTCATCATCTCTTTTAATGTTCTATTTTTTTTCTCTACCACCTCATTTGATTTAGGAAAATAAAGTGCAGTTGTTTCATGAACTATGCCATGTGACTCACAATAACCTCTAAATTAATTAGTCATATTCACTTCCTTTGTCAATTCTAAGGTTTTTAATCTTCTTTTTTTAGTAGGTTTTCTACCTTGTTACACATAAAGTGTTTATGCAAGTATAATGTGTGTCACTCAAGCACTAGACCAGTGTAGATATATGCAATACTATTGAGTTTGTTTTCAAGTTTTATACAATAGCAATAATGAATAGAAACTTGAAGTTTCAAATATGCTTTAAGCTTGTACCTTGCATTTATACAAATTATAAACAAGGAACCAATACCCACTTTAAGATTGTAAAATATAGTATCAAAATTCGGTGCGTGAGAAGTATAGCTTGTTATTTTCAATAAGAAACACCAAGCTTCTACGAAGTTGGTTGTATAACCAAGGTGCCAATATAACAAACACACCTCAATATTATTCACTGTGTAAATATCAGAACCTATTCTCAAAGATCAATTCTACATGATTTTTGGTGTTTGGACATATTTAAAATAAGAATTTATATTTGTGAAACATGTGCATGCTAATATATTAATGATACAATTGCCTATGCCATGACCAATCATTGATAGCAATTCAATTGTGTTATAAATGTGGCAATTAAGCGGCTTATGTGGCACCACCATAAAAAATGTTTTAGACTTGTCCTTTTTTGGACAGCTCTTTAAGAAGGTGATTAAATCACCTTAATACATACAACAAATTTCTCTAATTGCTAAATGCAATTTTTGTAATTAATATTACCAAGTATGATAATAATAAAAAAAAAAAAACTAAAGGTAAGTTTGCTTAAAATATATATATATAAGGTTGTTTTGTAGACTACAATCCACCATACAATTGTTGATCAATCAGTTGTTAAGTAAAGTTGTATGACTAACAAACCTTTTTTTCGGAATGGATGATTCCATTTTGAATATTTTTTTACAATACATTAAAATATACTCTTCATTAATAAGTTCCTACTGATTCATTTATTGAGTTTACAAGTATCCTTTTTGTGGTGAGAGGTTTGTTTTCTTTTTATAATCTACCTTTGTAAGGAGGGTTAAATTGATATTCAATAACAATTTATTCATCTTATAGGGTTCTTAAAGAATGTGGACATTAATTTTGGACATTCTAGTCCTCCCTTTGCTTGGTTAAATAAACAAAGTGTTAATAGATCTATTAAAGAAAGACTCGATAGACGTGATGTTAATGTGGAATGAAAAAATATGTTTCCTAATCCTATTATTAAAAACATGATTACTCAAGTTTCTGACCAATCCACCTTTATGCTTAACATGAATTCTGATTCTAAATTCCATCCAAGGCCTTTTAAGTTTGAATAGTCTTGGATTACTCATTCTGATTATAAATACCAAATTCAAATCTATTGAAATAAATCAACTTCTTTTAATAAACTTAGGGAATTTTTAAGGGACATTCTATCTCACCCCTTATTTTGAAAAAAATAGAATAAAGAATTCTTTGGTAACATCAAAGATAGGGTTGGGGAATGTAGGAACAATCTTGAAGCTTTGCATTCAAAGAATCCTACTGACCATGTTTTGAAATAGCTTAGGAAGGGGGAAGATAGGTTGGATGATTGGCTGAAAAATGAGGAAGTTCATTGGACCCAAAAGTCTAGAATTAATTGGTTAAAGTGGGGAGATAAAAATTCTAATTTTTTCACATTACCACCTTAACCAGAAGAGGTAGAAATAAGATTATAACCATAAAAGATGACAATGGTAGTTGGCTAATAGGCCAGGAGAACATTGCTGTTATCTCCTTTAATTATTTTTCTAAAATGTTTGATTGTAGATCTCCCTCTCATATTCAGGTTAATAAAGTTACTAATATTTGTTATTTGTTCATTTCAAAAGTCTCTAAGTCTATCCTTGAAGCCCTTTTTTTTTCTATAGAAGAAATCAAAGCTTTTGTTTTTCAACTAGGAAAACTTAAAGTGCTTGGTTTGGATGGTTTTCAGGCTAATTTCCTTTAGGATTATTTGTCTATTGTGGGTAAGGATGTTATAAAAAGTTGTAAACGACATTTTTTAACAAAGATATTTTTTTATCTTCAACTAATCAGATGTTCATAGCCCTTATTCCAAAGATTAAGAAGCTTAAATTCATTTATCAATTTAGGTCTCTAATTATGTTTAATGTTATATACAAAATTATTTCCAAAACCATGAAAAATTGTAACACCCCACCCAATGACACACATATTACTATATATGTGTCACATTTAGAATGCTAACACATGTCACATAAGTTATGTACATACATAGGACCATTTAAATGCACATATGTTGATCTGATCATCAACACAACTTTAGAAAGGCACCAAAAAAATGTAGAAAGAATTTATGATTGAAACTTATACCTTTGGATAAGTACGAAAGTCTAGAGTCGTACACAACAAACGGTAAATGAATATGATTTTTCTAGAAGAATTATGATCATTTTCCCAAAATGTGTCAATGTTGACAAGTCCATAAATTTTGGGTAACTTCCCAAGCCCACTAATACAAATCCCAAGTGAATTAGAGGGTGATTCATACCTTGTTATAAATGTCTTGAAGTCTGATTTCCAACCCAACAAACATATATCGATTTAGAGTGATGTAGAGAAAGTTATGAGCATTTTAGTGCGAAGATGTCGAATCTGTAAAAGTCATCCAGATCGATCCGATCTGATTAATTTGATTTCATTGGATTAATCCAAACTTAGCGGGTTGATCCAATTTTTACCAAATCGATCCATCATCTCAGAGTTTACAAGAAAAGTGACCCGAAATATGACAAATCAATCTGATTTCAACCCGGATCGATCCGATTTCATGAAAATTAAAATTTTGAGTTTAGAAACTTCCAATTTTGACCGAAATTAGGTTCTATTTCACCTAGGACTCTTGAGAGATCTATATAATAGATAGAAATCGACCTAATTTGACCTAGAAACCTTAATAACAAAGAAAGGAGGAAGAACAAAAGAGAAAGTTAGGTTTTGAAGGATTTTTAAAGAACTTGAAGCTTAGAAATGTTTTTGCACACCAACCAGTAAGAGAATATTAAATTATTATTTGTTTTGAATTCCTACGTTCTTAGATCTTTACTACTCCGCTTTGAAGAGAATAAACATTATTTTTTAATCGGATTTGAATTGTTTTTATTGATTTTGGTTTTGCCTAAAGTTCTAAAACAAGACTTTGAAAGAAATAAAATACTTTTATAAGAATATGATATAAAAGTAAATGGTCTTCAAGTTTATATAATTTTAAATAGTTGTATCATCCGTTTGAATCCGTTT
>JAOXJP010226657.1:0-11447 GCA_025762735.1 Platanus orientalis | reverse complement strand
TTTGTTAGACATTGTGTCACATTGTGAGAAGAGACTGGAGTGGTACATGTCCATTCAGACTGGAGATGATTTGAACTCCAAGGGGGTGGGACTTATTCACTTTTGGATGTCACATCACCCCAAAAGTGAATGGCCCCACCCCCTCGTGTCTTGCCTCATGGGACGTCACACAAAGGGGCATCGCAGAGGATATCGAGCTATGAAAATGTATTTCGTATGAAAAGCAAACCATGTGTCAGTTGTATGTTTGCTTTTGCAGCATAGAATCCCAACTCCATCTATCAATTAGGAGGGGGTTTGTAGATACAATGGGTAAAGGAAGTGTTTTGATAATTGCATGGTAGGTGTTACACATCTTGATTGGATCCCATGGGAATGTTCTTGTCACTAGCATAGTAAGTGAAATGAATTCAAAGAGACCAGCTAGCTTGGACCCGAAATAAATCTTGGAATGTTTAATCCAATTACAAAATTTGGTGGTTTCCATCTAAATAAAAGTATTTTTTATACATCTTTTCAGTGTTTTCATGTCTTTCATACATATATATATATATATGACTAAGGAATTATAGGTATATGTGTGTGTTTATGGAATTTCTAACCTTAATTTGACAGTTAATTTCTCTTACTGGACTTTGTTACCAAACCTATTAAATCAGATTCCTTCTTTCAAAGAATATATTAGAAAAAATGATTCAAAGATTATTGTTTTTATAAAAGTGAATGAAGAAAGAAAAATTGGACATGCAATACGGCAATTGTTAGATATTAGATGGTAAAGACGGGGTTTGAATCCAAGTCTGTAGTATATTTCTTTTATATTGGTTGGAATCTAGTTTTATGGTATGAACAACCAAGGAAGAAGTTTATAGTATGAACAACCAAAGAAGAAACCTTGTATCACATTAATATACCTGAATGAAAATATTTCTTGTCCACAAATTTAATTTTTGGGAGAGTGCTAACCCCCTCAGTCATTTGATGTTACTTTTCCTTTGCTTTTGGGTCAATTTATGGATGAAATCCAAATCACGATTTTCATATGAATTACTCTCTCTCTCTCTCTCTCTCTCTCTCTCTCTCTCACTCATACACGCACACAATTGTTTTCATGAGTAAGACGATGGCGAACATGAGAATTCCAAATGAGAAGAGGATTTGTTTGTGCCCACAATAACTTCTAGCAAGTCTCATCTTAGGCCTCTCAAAGGCTACATTTGGAGGTTAAAAGGGAATACTAGTGAAAAGATAAAAGATTAAAAAGTAGTTCACATAAAAACTATATTATTTATACAAAATACATAAAACTTTAAAAAAAAAAATCACCTAAATTTTTTAAAAAAAAAAAAAAAAAAAGCCTAATATTTTGTCCCTAAACTTTTATTATCACGCCCTAGTGCCGTAAGAATTTTGCATTGACACTTAAAACCCTCAAAGTAAACTATTCTTCTCAATATACCCCTAGTGCTTCTTGCATCATGATTCACAAGTCATTGAAACCCCTATAATTTTCCAAATAGTGATTATAAGGAGATTACCGTCATGAAAAGACCACCCCTCACGAGAGAGATACTTTATAGCTTCATTTGGTGTTGTTCTCACCCTAGAATGATGCGCGGTGAAAATAAAGGCAATAAAGTCACTTAGCATAAAGAGAGGCAAAATAAAATGATTTTATTGTCCCTAAACACTTATTTTTTTTACCACACCTCATTTTGTGGTAAGATCACCACACAAAAGAGCTATAGAGGATCCTGAATTGCTTTCAAATTCAAAAAGGTTTTAGGGTTTCCCTGATTTTAAATATCGGGCAACCCTATATAGATATTCCTACACAATTATTTAATACAACAACATTCTTTGAAAAAGTATTTGTTCATTAGACAAGGTTATCTAATTGCTTAAACACTTTCTTTTGCGGCCATGTGATAATCAAATAACGACTACATGGATGCATGTCACATCTTGATTTAGAAAAACCTATTTAAACTTCATTGGAGGATCCAAACTCTCCACCTTAGCTTCCCTTTGTTAAATTGCCTTTTATATCAATTTACTACACATCTTTGTAAGAAATTGATGTGCCGTAACTAATTGTCAAGCGAAAGCACACCCCTTAAAAAAAACAAAAACAAAAAACAAATACCGTGTGCACGCGTCTGATGTAGATAATTGATTTGAAAATATTAAAATTAAGTATCTCAAAGATTTGGCTTTAGAATCTTGCTTTTTGTAGCAATTGCATTTGCTCAAAATGGAATTCTTTCTTTCCACACGTTTTTTCTTGTATCCTTGAGTTCTTTTAAGCCAGATCCAGACACCAAGCAGTTTGGGACCATTGCTGAATAGTCGACATGGACAAGGTATTGAGACATGGACAGGTATTGAGATATTTCCACACACTCTTCAATAATTGAGTTAGAGCCCCACGGTATTTGCTGTCATTACTGCAGGGAAATGTTATCTTTAATGAAACATCTTAATAATTCAAGGAAAGATCATTTTGTTTATATATTATTACCACTATTATTATGATAATGACGATGATGGGGAAAGGTTTTCTAGGTGAGTTGCCAAGATTCCTTTGCGAAGCGATCTCTTCTATTCCAGCCACATGGAGAGATCCAAGTTGTCCATATGGTAGAAGATCCTTTAGATTGGCTATTTGTCTTGTTTCAATGTCGGTATTAATTGTATGGTTCACCTTATATTATCCTTTTACTCCATATATACTACAAACTCTTGAAAGTTAAGGTTTTTAAATTAAAAAAAGAAAGAAAGAAAGAAAAAAAAAAAGGCCTGAAAAGATTACTTTAATTTAGAAATTTGCTATTAAATGAGGAATGGAAGACCAAAATTGACATGGGTTGAGATAATGAAAAGGGACATAGCGGCTTATGATTTAATGACAAATATAACCCTAGATGGAAAGAAATAGTGGAACAGGATTCATGTAACCAACCTCAAAATAGCTGGGATAAGGCAATTGTTGTTATACCAAATGATGAATAAGTGATGTGCCAACTTGTGAAGCTTTTTAGAGCTGCCAATTAAGCTGTCACATAGAGTTTGATCGCCTAGATCACTTTGTTAGGAGGCTCACCTAGCAAATCCATCCCCCATTATCTATATTAACTGTTATAATTATAATTATTATTAGACTTCAAGCACAAGTAACAGTAGTGGCACAGGAGAGGAGAGAATAACTAGCTTGGTGGAGAATGGGCTGATGTGATGGGAAGAGAATTCAAATGAAAAGAACAAAAGGTGGGAAAAAGAGAAAGGGGCCCAAAGGGACCAGCCAACCACTATGGACATGACGTGAAAGTTCACTGTTTGGATGGTGGGTGGGTGAGCCACTTGTAAGTTTCAATTTGAGTGCCAGTGAACATATTCAAATTCCACTCTCTTTGGAGTTGAAAGCTGCTTTTCACCATGCATCTTTGGCTTGTCCCAAAATCAGATCTCCCCTTATTCGTAAATCACTTAATGCTTTAGAGGTCAAATACATAGTTATTCCAATTTCCAGGCTACTTTCCTTATTTCTCCCTTTCTTTCTACTCCTCATCAATTTTATGGTACAACTTTCTTAGCCAGGGAAAGGATCTCAAAAGCATGTCATGGGATTTTTGATCAGAACTCTTTCTTCTCTTTGTGTACCTATGGTTTCAAATCACTAGACCATACCATCATACCCTAAGGGGGTTATTGACCCGACCCACCGACCCGGCAAATTTTAAGGTTTCTGTTAGAGATAGCAATAGGACATGTTATATGGGTGGCTTAATTGGGTTTTATCGGATCTGTGTTGTATTCGAGTTGACTATCATTAAAGGATCTCCAATGCTTACAGCATATATCTCTATTCTATTCTTCTGCTTTCTTATCTTCATATTTCATTTCACCCCTTTATTTTTCTGTCCACCCCAACACAGTTCATCTATTCTCCATGCCATCCAGTTAATGGGTTCAGTCACGTTTTAGTAAACCACAAAAATGCTTGGAACCTAATCCTTCGCCATCCCTGTTAGGATTACCTAATTCATGATCTTGGGATACAATATTAATCGAAGGAAAAAAAAAAAATCAAACAAGAATAGTACAAGAACAAATGATTTACATGAAAAACCACAAATTGAAGAAAAATCACAGAATCACAGAAATTTCACTATACCAGAAGAAAATACATACAAAACGCTTACAATTCTAGTCATAGTCATGGACAAAATGCCCTCAAAGAATTTAGGGTTAATCTATCACCATGTAAAAGTATGATTATACCCTTTGGGCCAGGGGCTTTGCCTCCGTACCGATGAAGTTGTAGCTTAATCACCAATACCAATTTAGATCATCAGTAACATCAGGCTCCACAAAATAACAATCCCTAATTTCAGGTTTTCTGATTCAAAATTCTCTCCAAACTCCAAAGCCAAATATGGTGACTTCACCCAGCCATACCCACCCACTTCATTCTAGATTGGATCTGGATTTGTCATTCTTGACACTTTGATGTTCCCCAGTTTTGCCTTAGTGGGCTCCTTTTTTTGTATGCAAAAGAAAGTGCGTGTGGATTCACGTTGTAATTATCACTGCAGGCCCAACCACGTAGAAAGAAAATGCATAGTAAGGGAAATCTTTACCAAAACACCTTAAAGATGCTTTTTATCTCTTTTCACCTGATTGGATGTAATGAAACCTCTACGAATCAATACATTGTGACCATCACTGCATGTCCAACCACATAAAAGAAAAATCTGTCTGGATCCTCCCCTAACTGAATCCTCTCCTGCCCACAGGTAATCTTGTGGTTTCAGGTGATGTACACATACTCCCGAAAAAATTGAAAATCACCATCCCAAAAAGTGATTTTCAATTTTTTGGGAGTATGTGTACGTCTCCTGAAGCCACAAGATTATTAGTGGACAGGAAAGGATCTTGACTTGATCCTCCCTTGCAAATCCAAGAGAGGGGTGTCTTACACCAAGGAGGATGCGACACGTGGGAGAAAGAAATCCAAAACTTTCTTGCCACATATTGCATCCTCCTTGATGCAAGCTCCCTTCTCTGGCTTTCAAGTAAAGAAAAATGCATTATAAGGGGTACATTTATCAAAACAGCCTCAAGATTTTATTTTTTCTTTCCTTTCATCTAGTTGGGCCAGCAGGGATATTCATTGTGCAGTGGATCTGCTCTCCTTAGTTATAACCAAGGGAATAATGTTTACCTGGTCAAGCTAAATCATACATTAATGCATATGCTTATATGAATTTGTAAAGTAATCCAACCATGCTCAACTTGAAAGGGAGCCCAAAAAAAAACTTCGAAGGTTGCATTGGGAGCCAGCAAGCATCACCTGATGCACATAGTAATGGTCATAGGCTCCAACGTTCCTCTCTTCAGCCATTACGGTTTGGATGGCTGCAAGCTGTTAAGGTCCATTGTGATTAGATACTGACACTATGGTACTGCTTGGTTAGAGTTAAATAAGGAAATGCAACGCTTTCTCTAAAGGGGAGAGAGAATAATGGGAAGCTATAAAAAGTCTCATTCGAATGCAAATACTGGTGTGAAAAATACTAGTGTGCGCAACAAACCTTTCAAACTATATCAACAAGAAGCATCTGTGCCCTTAGCCTTGAGCAACGGACCCACAATTTGTTAGATCATCTCATTTCTTTAGCCACCACCAGTATGCAGAGACACGCAATCAGGCGCCTAGCAACGTGGAAGCAACCGGGTGCTTCATGTCATCCTATGGCTACCCTGGTTGTCCGAAGTAATACTTGACGCTTTCTTCATTCCAATAGTAATGGAATGATGGAATTAAAAAGGGGAACAAATATTCTGCTACCAAAATTAGTGTGATCACATCATGGGCTGATACGTGGTATGTATAAGGTTAAAAGTGTCAAAAAGGTGTAATATTGCCAATATAAACAGAAAAACAACTAGTCAGTTCCTTCGTGAACACGTGTCATGGTGTAATTCGATGGTCGGCTACTTAGCCGACCTGATGGTTTGCCCAGCAATGTTCTTTCAAATAATTACTTGTGGGCCTATTAGAATATGTTCTAATGAGGAAACAGTTAATAAGGGATGGAAAGAGCTCTTTTATTCCCTTTAAGGAAGCCATTATAGATATGAAGAAGAAATAAAATTAAGATCTTTTTTTTTGGTTAATAAAATAAAAATCAGGAGCTGAAGATTATATAAGTGGATGGGTGCACTATTTGGTAGTGACTTGGATTTACTTAAAATAGAAATCTATGGTTTAAGTAGTGGGGAACCTGGTTCCCCACCCTCATTAGTTGATGGGTTGTGAAAAGATTTTCCTAATGAGAGACAAAGGAGGGGAAAAGCATCTCGAGGAGTGTTTTGATAAATATACAAGTGCATTATTTTAGAGGGTCATCATTGTATTATGAAAATACTCTCTAAGATGCTTTTTCCCACCTCTTGGTTGATTAAGACAGCATTCAAACTCTTTCCAAAGGAACTTCCATGGCTTTTAAGGCGTTTCTAACTTTCTTGTGTGTTCTTTTATTGTGCAAATATGCAATGCATTATCTACATTCCTGCAAACATCGATGACGTATGCCATCGTCTATGTCCCGGGCAATATATGTCTAAATAGGGTTATTCCTTTTAATTACTTAATAATATCACCATTACACCATTTTCTCCACTTTTTGGATGTGTTTAGCTAATAACTTTCCTTTTCCATTGCTCTTCTTATCCAGGATCTTGCAAAAAGCAAAGAGGAAATCATGATCATTTTAGTGCTTTTTCTTTATTGCAATAATGCTAGACCCCCACCCCAACCCCTCCAAAAAAAAAAAAAAAATGGATATGGGAGAATCAGAGTTCACATCAATTAGTTCTGCTGGTCTAGTGTTTACAATTGTCCATTGCTTAGCATGTGACACGTCAAAAGAGCGTCAGCTATGTGAGGGGCAGTGCACCTGACCAGGGTATTTTAGTAAACATAAATGGATGAGCATTTTTCCCCCAAAATGCCCTTGTTATTTTAAGGACTATGGGCAAGCAACAAATGTTAAACCAAGTGGACTAGCTGATCCGAACTCAAGAGCATCAAGGCTATTGATGGTTGAATTTAGTGTTAAGAAAGTCCTTTAGAAACCTTCATTTTCACCGAGGGTTTTCTTAGGGTCTCCTTCGTTTGAACTATGAACATTACCCCAACCAGAAGCCCTAAAAGAGTTGTTATGCGGAAACCTAGATCTATGATTGTATGCAACAAACAAGAACAGAGAAAATAAAGCAGAAAGCAATCACACCATAAGAGCAAGACGATTTATGTGGTTTGGTTTTGAAGCCTATATCCACGGGCGAAAACGGAGAAGAGCTTTCACTATGATCGAATAACAGAGATTACAATGAACAATGCGATGGCATAGAAATCTAGAAAAGCCCAAAACCCTAATCTGCACGGGTCAGATTTGGACCCCAAAGCGGATACAAAACGGTCAGAAAAATTTCGGTCATGGGCGTTACCAATTTTTCGGGTCATATTCAGGTCTTTCGGATCATCATCCCAAGTTATATCTCGGGTTGAATACAAGACATTAATCCAACAAGAGTATTATATTCAGAAGAGAGAATATTCTCAAAACAGTCTGTAACAACTTTACAACTAAAACTAAGAAATGCTACTATGTATCGCACTAATATAGGCCCTCTCAAGATAATGGTGAAAATTGAACCATTAGCTTGTCCTAAAAAGCATAGAAGCGCTGTGATAAAGATATCAGCAGGCCGGTCAACAGACTTGATGTGACACACTTCAATTTTCTTGTTGAGAACTTTTTCACTAATAAATGGATAGTCCAAATATGAAAAACTGAATTTGATGCCAGGGAAATCATAGAGATACTATCACACCAAATAAGTTCCAAAGCAGCATGGATAACCAAGAGACCTCATAGCAGTAAAGAGTCAATGAACGATACTCCGATTAAGTGGATAACCAAGCTACAATCAGTTGCTTTTAAAAACTCTGAACCATGGGATTAGATCCGAGAAAGATACAATAACCACTTATGAACCTTCGATCATCACTGTCACCGGCCCAAACTGTATTAGAGAAAGCTTGAAGAGTAAAAGGCTGGAAGAAAAATAGAGACAATGACCAAGAGTGTATATATCAAAGTATTCGCTTGATAGCTGTATAACGAGGCTCCGTGGGTGAGTGCATATGTTGGCAAATTGAATTTACAGCAAAAGCTATATCCAGTCAAGTGATTGTAAGGCATCAAAGAGTGCCAACAATGCTTTTGTAGAAAGATGGTGCCGCAAGAGGAGAGTCAACACATCGGTGAAGATCACGAGCAATAGGGCAAGCTTCAATCCCACGAAGTATGGTGATGCTTGTAAAAGTTTTATGCATAAAGAGAGATGAATCCACTGTGCTCATAAGAAAACCACGGCTGAGAAGCAATGAAAGAAAACTTTTATAGGAGACCCGAGGTGCCTACTTCAAACCATAGAGGCTCTTGTGAAGACGACACACATGTTGATGATGTTGTGGGTCAACAAACCCTTGCGGTTGGGCCATGAAAAAATCTCCTTGTAGAGATTCATGTAAAAAGTCTCTACTCACATCAAGTTATAATATTTTTCATAAAAATTGATGGGAAAGTGAAAGAAGAACCCGGAATGTGGCTCGATTCACAACAAGACCGAATGCCTCAATATAATTGAGCCCTTCCTTTTGATCATAACCTTGAGCCACAAGTCTGGCTTTTGTACCGAGTTGTAGTACTATCAACAACTTGTTTGAGCTTAAAAATCAATTAGCAACCAATTATTTTTCAATTAGTAGGAGAAACCAATGACCAAGTGCCTTGTGTTTGTAAAGCATGAAATCCTTAGACATGGCTTGCCGCCATGGAGGATTCCGAATAACTTCAATGTAAAATGTGGGTTCAGTGACAACCGATTAAATCAAAAGAAAGAATACAATCATTATCTTGAGCAAACTTGTGGATAGAAATCAAATTAGTGGAGATAGATGGAACATGAAGAATGTTATTAAGTTTAAAAGAAGAAGAAGTAGATAGAAGTCCATTACATGTGTAATGTATAGAAAGAGAATTTCTGTTACCTACATAGACCTTATCCAAGCCACGATAAGGACTATGAACTAACAAGGTGGAGAGATCCATGATAACATGATTGGTACCTCAAGAATCTAAATAACAAATAGAATTGGCAATGGATGAATCCGAGGCTAATGATAATCGAGCAGATACGAGAACATGCAGAGCGAGTTAAGTAGAAGCCAGGAGAGGACCCTAGTAAGAAAAATTGAACAAATGAAAGCAGGTTGCAGTAGTGAGATTTGGTTTTCCATAGATTTTGCAAAATAAGTTGGAACAGGTATCAAGGGTGAACTATTGGCAATATATTGGCATAAGAAAATTTGTGAAATGACAAATTCGCCCACACTGCGAAGGATGAACAATACTTCGCAAAACAAGGTCAAAATTAAAACATTGCAAAGACAAGACAGTTAGTGATGGATAGTCATCGTGATGAAAGTTAGCTCACGATGATACATATACTTCACGTAAAATAATGCCTCACAAGGGACTCCTTTTGCGAATGGTGAACAAAGTTTTGCAAGGAACAATGCATCACAATGAATGAAGCCAGAATCACAAAGTTGTTATTTTAGGCGACACAAATCCCAAGGAATCGTGATGGATGATGTTTTAGACTCTAAAAATACCCAGAAACTTAATGAAAAGAACCTCACTCATACAAGACTTACCAATCCATACGGATCTTGAAATATGTGCAAGTTTCATCCGAATAGGAATCCTATTGCATAAGGACTCTCTAGCTCAGCAAATTCCTTAAATCAAGGGATCAGGTAAGAGCAACAATTGAAAACTTACACATTTAAGGACTCTTCATATACACAAACTCTCTCCAACAACCAATTATAGATTACCACATCAGCTAGTCTCCAATTATGAAAAAGATTGCAAGCAACAAACATGTAGCAACGCAAGGACCTAGAAAGAATCAAAGTTGATGAAATCATTTTATAGATACTCTCTATTTCACACGTCCAACAAGTTTTTTGCACTTAAAGTTTTGGAAGCATTCAAGTTTAGATTTCGGCAAGTTAAAAGCATACTCTCTCTCTCTCTCTGTGTATATATATTAAGATTATCTTCTTCCTAGTGACTACTTCAAATTCACGTTGGATTTGAACCTCCTCAAATCAATAAGCACCAGAAATTTAGTCATAATATCTTACATTAATAAATCATGTAAAAAAAAAAAAGGATCACTGGACGAACTATAACTATCAAGGGAAAAATCTGGAACTTTCCTTCAGAATTTCAGAGGGTGACTACCAATAAGTTCCAAGTGCCAGACTTTGATACAGGTGCAATTCATGGTCAAGGATTTGAACTTGCTTTGCACCTGGCAAATTTTAAGTCTTGCTAATCTGACAATCTCAGCAATTTTTTTTCGGGTTTCTTAGTAGTGGCTTGGCTATGGTTAGCATTGAAGACCAGCATATCGAACAGAAGGAGAAACATAGACATACGATAAATAAACTCCTCAATTGGCTGCAGCCCACAAAATACCAGATTGACAGCATAGTGCCTACACTTCCATTCTTGAAGAAGAAATAAATTGCACGAAAACTTACATGAGACTGTAGAGAGATACTACCATCATTCATGAAGATGTCAACAACTGCTTGATGCCTGTCTTCTGCTCTGGTGTAAGCCTGCTGGGGAACTTGATGTTAAACTTGATTCTCAAGTTCCCTTTCTTAGAAGGTTCCTTGGGAATTGGCATCCCCTCCCCTTTAACAACTTCTTCGTAGTTGGGAGTGATGACAGAGTTGATTGGTATGGTAAGATTCCGCCCATCCAGGGTTGTCATCTGAACTGTAAAACCTGTCAGAGCCTCCACAAGAGATATCTTGTGTGTGACAATTAGGTCATTGCCATCCCTCTTGAAGACACTGTGAGGCTTCTCATCAATGATGAAAACCAGATCTGCAGGTATCACACCTCGCTGCTCGTTACCCTTATCTGGGAAAGTTATCTTTGTCCCTTTCTTCCAGCCCGGCTTGATTTCTATTGTCAGAATCTCCTCTACTGTAGAGGGTCTCCTATAGAAAAAAATAAAAATAGGCACAGCCAACACAGTGAGCAGTTGGTTATGATGAGACAATGAGAGTCCATTTACATTCTTCAAGTAATTTTTGGTCAATAATGTGACAATATATTGTAAAGCAACAAATGATACAAAGACATCCATGTCTAAAAATATTTAGAACTTCTAAGTTGGGAACTCTATCATCAATCAAATTTTATTTTCCTCACTGTTTCTTCCTTTTAAAGGTATTCCTTTATTATTATTATTATTATTATTTTATTTTTATATTTTTGGGGTTG